>BEXV01000826.1:110047-142949 GCA_003118195.1 Hemicentrotus pulcherrimus | reverse complement strand
TACAGCAAGTGTAAAATAAGTGTCCATTTATTAATCATTTGATCGTTCATTCGTTTTCAGCTCAACGTCATGTACACAGTGACATTCAGTAATCGTCCCAAGTCATGCAGTCATTCACAAGGTTCTAGGCGTTTGTCTGCGATTCATGGGGTAATAACATAAAGAGTTCAGATTACCTATATGGGTTAGCCAGACCAATTGGTTTGTGTAACCACTTTATAATGTACTACATTTTATTGTGACGTCAATCCAGTGGGACCCTGTTATACACTTATCATTATTTTATTCAGGAGAACAAAGGAAAGAAAAGTACAGTATTAGAACAAATTGCATAATATTGAGTGCATATAAAATGATATACACTTAATAAAACTTTATACTGGTAGTATATGTATACTTTAAATCCCTTTAATACCTGTATATCCCTAACAACAGGCCTTATTTATCAAGTCGTAGAATGTATGAATAAAATTAATCTCATAAAATACGTGGCATAGTTCCTTTGAATGTCGCAAATGATTTAATGATATCTTCTCCATATAAAAATGATTCATTGGTTATAGGCCTACATTGTGTTGCCGCAAAGTTAATCAATCTTATACAATTTTGATGATCTAATGGTTACAGAAATATTGCACAAAGTCCCTTCGCGTCCATGGTCTCTAGTTTCAATGCCTAAACGTCACGCTCGGCAATTTTATCCACTGACAATTATAAACACTACATTATTAATCCATTGACACTGACTCTATATAGAACGTATCGGATTGTCTTGTTTCATAGCTGTGCACTAATCACTTGAGGGCCAAGTTCAATTTAGTTCTTTATAATCTTGATAGTCAGATTCTTTTCAAATCTGAGTATATACAAATAGGTTACAAAATATTCCACATTTCACCCTGGAGTTGATTTATCGAAAGCCTTCGCGATCTTCTTGGTTTGAGTCTGATAAAATACAATTTGACAAATTCAGAGTGGTCAGGAGTGGGGGGGGGTCCCCTTTTAATTAGGTTTATATACGGAGAAGTGCCGTCGCAAGGGGTCGCCTTTTGCCTGAAATGGCCCCACTTTTAGGCTCGGCCTTAAACATGGCTCACTTTTTTTCTTCTTCAGAATAATACCTCACCCATGGTATTCATGCTAGTACAAATTATAGTTCCAAAAAGCATTTAGAATGGAAGTCCTTAATGATGGTACATTCTACTGTCAGAATGACCCTTTTAAAATGGGTATCAGTTTGGAGGCTTCGGCCGCACACCCAATTCCAAACGAGATCTTAGTAGACCTGGGGATTGGTCCCGATTCAGATGAACAGAATTAATGCACGTATGTATATGTTTTTTAGACAGGTAATTTCCTGTAATTTTTTCCAAAGTACGTTTATTTCAAACTACAATTCCTTTCGTTTCTTTCTTTCAACAAACATTTTCTGAATAAAAATAATTTCTGTAGACTGAGCTTCTTTTGTTACAAATCATGAAGAGAAAAGCCGATTATCAAGAGATTTCTTAAATAAACATTCCTACTTCCTCATTATTAAAGTCACCATGATCATGCTGATTTAAGTTCTTTTTAGCCCCGTATTTCCAGTAGTGCTCTTTACTTCACATAAAATTCAAAAGAATCTCAAATATTTAATAATCTTCTTCGAATTCATAAAGCAACATGAATAATACAGGTATATGAATACTACTCTTCAGTCTTTTAGTCACTGACAATTTGAAGTAGGATCATCATTATGATCATAAGTTACCTAACTAGATAAATTCAGCAAAATATAACTTCTTTACCAACAAAATATGATTGTTTCCGTTTAATTGGCTGTGTCATGAAGCCTACTGTACAAATCAAATGGAAAGATATTGTCGATGAATACCATGAACATTGGACACGTTATGAAAGTTTTTCAGCCTTGAAGTACGAAGTAATAAAAAGTAGGTCTTTTTTTGCTGAGAGAGGTCACATCATGATCAGGATCGACGCTGTATTTCCTGAAGGTCATGCCAGTTATTATTTTCCCGCATTGCAAGGTACGTCTGGGTGGGGTGTGGTACATGAAGAATGAACGTCTTGCCAAAAGGTGCTTTAGAGCCGGGCTAAAATTCGGTCCCTCAAAGGCCTTAGGTTGAAAGTCACGTAAATAAACCACTACGCCACCACTCCTCCAAGTAAGTAGAATTTCATTTCAGGTGTCTAAAGAGAATGCAATGTTATAATGTCCCATCGACATGCCTAGAGCGTCTTGATCTTGTGTGTATCGTGCTCTTGTGTTTCCATTCCCCACACCTCTCCTATATACGCCGTCAGCGCGATGCTCGTCAAAATCATAAGAAACACCGCCCTCTTCGCCACCTCGCATTCCTTCACTACTTTCAAAATCACGTGATTGGCCAGTCCCTGACAGATCAGGTGCTCTGTGGTGCACGTTGTGCGATGATGATGTGTCAGGTTCAAAGTCCATCCTCGCCGTGTCTTCATCAACAACGCGTAAGACGGGATCGTGACGCGTCTCTAGGTCGAAACCAACGCGGATGCTGCCGCGGCTGAGTGTCCTTGAAATACTCCGTTTATCAGGTTCATTTGACATCCCACTCCTGCCACCCTGTGATGGTTTTGACTGTCGCCCGTTTACGACGGTGTGATCTCTGCTACCGTAACCTGGTCTTGGATTATTATTATTATATTGTTGTTTATCGTGATCGCCATGACCAGTAATATCCGTCACATCGTACGCCCTTTGCAACGATTCGCGCCGTATGTCACCACCATCGGCACTCGTTCTCCTTCCGCCCCGATTATTGTGTCCGACCAGCACATCCCGTTGACGCTCACTATCATCATATCTCAAGGCGATATCCCCAACGTCTTGTACTCTCGGAGAAGAGTCACGTCTGCTTTGCAGGTCGTACTCCAGCTTACTGTCCTCCATTGTCCTCAAGCTGTTTGAGCTACCGCGATGCATGTCCAGATCTGTAAAGCCCGCCCTCTCGTACACACTTCTGCTACTGTTGTTATGAGCAACAACTTGCCGCGATAACGTCACGTTAGTAAGTGTCTCTATATGTCTGGTAAGTTCTGTTATTTTTGTCTTCAAAGAACTTATCTCTAAGCTAATGTCGGAATCCTTTGGAGTCGTTGTGTTAGTCGCCGCACTAGGGAAAGAGAAGGTGAACGCTGGAGCACTGGATTGGGCTATGGGTGCACCCGGTGTCTTCGGGGTTCGTAACTGCTCCATAAGCTCAAATCGAAGGCTAGATATGTCATTCTTGATTTCATCCAGTTCTCCTGTAAGTGGAATGATAATTGAAGATAGAAAGCAGGATACAATGACCCAACCCGTTTTCTCACCCTACTCTCTTCCATTTAAAATCAATCAATAGTATTGCACTAAGGTGAACGATATGTGGAATATGAGGCATTCATGGTGTTTTAGGTTGATATCTTGATCCTGTCCGGACAATTACTAAAACCATCGGAAATTCGCACATTACACAATTATATTAACCCTACTGGTTATCAAGGGTAGGCCGCTAGTTGTGATATGGGTTACTAGGATAACTACATGTATGAGTATACATGCATACAAGAATGTTTGTTTGTTTTACGGGAGACCTCATTTTTCTTAGAAGAGGTGATAATCTTGGAGGTATAGTAATTCAAATACACTGTATTCTGATTATTCGTTTAATATCTTTACTCATAAAACCTAAGCAATAAATCACTAATCACATTCTCCATACAAATTATCTCGAATCAATAGAGAGTAAAAAGCGACACTTGCCTTCGTTCACCTCGTCATTTTCTTTGTCCCTCTGGAGTTTGAAGAGATATCGTTTAATAATGCCTTTCGTAATACTCTGTAAGTAGAATAAAAACAAAATTTACTACCTTAAAGTTGTTGTTCTCATCGTATAAAGGTCTTTGTTTAAAGACCTGGTGGATCGAGTAGCGTAGATCATCTAGCTACAATAATATTGGTCCCAATAATACTTACCCGAAACTTGGCACAAAACGGAACCTTAACTCATTTGCAACCCCAGCCCTATATCGTCTGTTGGGAGACAGAAAGGCGTTACCTTCCTTTTACAAACTGAGCGTCCTTCTATGTCTGAAAAGATTATCTTCGAATAAAGCCATGCATAAATGTCGCCAGAGCAAATGTGGACTGAGAAAGGACAGGAATGAAAAAGAGAGAAGGGAAAAGAGAAAGAGATAGGTATTGGGAATAGAATGAATAAGAACAGAAATGGAGAAAGGTGGAAAGAGACGAGGGTGAACATCGGGGATAAAGGCTAATTAAATACTTTCAAAAATCAACTTAGGGCGATTTCGATAGCATTGTTCATTTTGTACAATACTTGTAGAAATCCACGAATATTGCAATGACATACACATGATTAACATAGATTATACAATGTAGTGATTAAATTGCCCTTAATCAGATTATTTTTCTTCCAAAGTACTTGCGATCATTTTAGTTGAATAAACTCTTACCTCATGCGTGCTTTCTTCACGTCGCAGTTCTAGCCGATTCAGGATGTTGAAAACACCATTTCTCTGTGGCAAAAGAAAAGAAGCTATCTGTCACAAAGTAATCGTAAATATTCAATAATCGTCTCTATTTTGTTCCTTACATTCTATGACGAATGCATTTTTTAAAAACAAAAGTCACAGAACATTCTTAGTACGCATCTCTTTGATTTTTCCTTTCGCATGTAGATACTGATTTGTTTCTTTTGTAAACTACCATCTATATTTCTACTACCACAGTGAANGGGGGGTAAATCCTTACCCTTTCTCCTAGTGGCACCTGGTTGTTGTCTCTTGATGGGGACCCTTGTCGAAACCTCGTCACCCGCCTGGCTACCCACTTATAGAGATTGATGAATGATTTAGGTGATGGGATAATATTGAAAGGGACAGGAATGGTGGCGCCCTTCTCAAAATACGACATCCACAGCTGAGCTCGGGCAAATTTCCATTCCACGTCTTGCTCACTCTGCAATTTTATAAGACAAAACGTAATGCTTTTTTACCAACATAAAATTGCCGTATGCTCGCAATTTAGTTACAAAATGACAACATGGGCAAAGAGAAATACAAAATATCCTTTACGGAATCTTTAAGGACTGATGTTTTTGAGACAAGAATCTTATACCTCAGTCAAATCAACGAGACCGACACCAGGGCCCCGTCTTACAAAGAGTTGAGATCAATCTCAACATGGCAATGGCCTATCAAGATCATCGTTACATGCGCGTATTGTACAGCACGCGCACTATCAACCAATGAGAACCGTTGTTTCAAAACTGCGTTCGATCGCAATTCTTTGTAAGACGGGGCCCAGACTAACAAGAGACAGAGCAAATGAATAATTTTCGCCTAAAGATGAACGATCGTTCGGTTTGGCAGCGTGCCGGAGGTATTAATTGACGTTTTAGTCTTTAGTAAGATGTAACTTCTTTTCCCAGACGTTGAATAAGTGAATGTTGTAAGAATGTATGAAATTATATCGAAATGAACGTTAATTATCATCGCACTTTGGTGGTTTAACTGATCTCACTACGTACTACAATATTTTTCTATAAATATGGTAATATTGCATCTCGATGCTGAACTCACATTGATCTCCTGAAACGAGTTACTCATCATGGCAATGAGCATGTTCAGCATGACTAAACCCATCACCACATAGTAGATCATGTAGAGCATGGTACCGAACGACTCGGTGATGAGGTACCCTCCCTTACCACCGGCTTCAATGGTTGCGTTGCTGGTGGTGATGTTGTGACGAAGCATGGGGTCGGAAGGGTTACCCAGGCCGAACAGAGCCCAGAACAGGGTTAAGAACGCTTGGCCAAAACTGAGAGGATGGTTCATAATAAAAACAACAAGAGAGAAAACGAAATGGTCATGATCAACTGAAATTAATGATGATTGATTCTATCTGTCCGAGATCTTTAAGACGGTTCACTAAAGTAAAAACAATATCCTAACGGCTACCACGCATTTAACTTAACGCCACTTTACAGTGTTGGGAGCCCCACAAAAATTGATGACAGCATTTCACTAAAATGGTATCATAATGTGAAAGAAGATGTTTTTTCACATTTCTGCAAGGATTTTCAAAACAAATGTGTTTGATTTCGAATATTGAAGAAAGAATTTAGTTTTGTTTTTACGTACAATAGAAAACCCAAATTATGTATTCTTTTTATCAATATATGTCTCCAAACACATTTTTTCGGTGGGATTTTTTTGCATTAATGTGTGTCAAATGATATCCTCCTTAAAATTATGAAAGGACTAACAAAATATTGAAGTGAAATTTTGCCATCATATTTTTGGCGCATTAGGGGCTCCCAGCACTTAATAAATGGGCTTTAAGAACAAACTTATATAGATAATGTCATAAGACAATCTTGAGGTAAGAAATATAAAAATTTAGGGTTCATAATATATGTATGTAAAGCTCTTCCATTCAGAAAGAAAAAACTAATTTGGCATTTGGCCTATTTGGTGTGACTGTTCAGGGGACTGTTTAATAAAACTTGTTATCAATAGCAAATGCTAAATTTCGATAGCAAATTTGCTCTCAGCCAATCGATTGCCATGATTTCATTAGTATTTTACAGTTATTGTAACTTGTTATTGATAACAAGTTTTATGAAACAGGGCCCTTGTCAATGCGATTCGTAACAGGACAGGCCTTATCTCCGACTCGAAGGCTTGAAATATCCCGCGATTTCGATGCGTATCACTGTTTATATGGGCATTTGTACCTCTATCGGGAACTACCGTAATTACTCCTTTTGCAGTTTCGTCTAAAATCTACTCGAGGACAGGTGTGTAGGTGTGAGCTTGCCTCACATAATATTTCTTAAATCGGCGACTCCGTCTTTTAACACAAAACTGATTATACAACGTTCCTAATTTGCAATATTCAGTTTTGTAATTTTGAGTGGATTTCACGATTAGGTTGCAGAATAGTTTAATTGGCCTTTATTTTGTTCACGATCTGACGTATTGTAAAAAGACAGAAAATAAAAGAAGATATTAAATCCTTATGTCCTCTGCCACTTGCATGGTTACATACTTGCCAAACTTGGAGTCTTCGTAGGAGTAGTAGAGGTTAAACATGGAGCAGAAGAACGCGAGAAAGACAACGATGAAGACGACAGCGAAACGGAGGATGTCTCCGAGCATCCGACCCAAGGAGATCTGGAGCGGGCCAAGGAACTCGCTGACAGGTAAGATGTAGGAGAGACGACAAAAGCTCAGCACGTTGGCGAGGGCGTACAGGGCCTCGGAGACAAAGACGGGATCGTCGTTGTGCCACATTGACCGTTCTGAAAGATAAAGGGTTTGCCCAATTCATAAGCTTTAAAAAGACTTGTGTCCGTGGTGCATTATTCTATCGCGTTTTCTGGCAAGGTATAGCATTGGATCGACGAAGCACTCTGTCATAGAAAAATTTCTTTCCTGAAATAACAGAAAATTTTAGAATGGTTTCAAAACGGAATATAGCGAAGTATAAAGTTTAAAGGTAGGCTTTACTACTTCAGCTAGAAGGGATTAGACCGCCCAGCGAGCCAGTGAGGTCACTGTGACAGGTGGCTATCTCATTAACTTAGCTCTCATTAAACATAAGAAAAAGAGGATCATGGGGGACCAACAGGCACCGAATGGGGAAGTTTTCTATATAGAGGGAGCAAGTAGCTACACGTGGGACAGTGTGCCTTTAAGGAGCTTACTGAAAGAGCATATTATCACAGTTGAATAACGAAAAGCCAAAATTTGATCGGAATTGAAGTATGCGTCTTTTTGGAAGATATGGAAGAATACGAATACACATTATTCTAATCAACTTTATCTTTTAGAAACATGATGTATTCAATGAGGAATATCATAAAAACAAGCTATGAGCTGAATTAAGTCAGGGATGCAGATGTATGTTGAGCGAAAAGGATAAACAGAGTGAATATGTACAAAAGTATCGGAGAAAAATAGGGGGAGTAAAATAGTACTCTCATACTTCAGTTTTGAATCTCATTATTTTTTGTTTACCGCAAGAGGCATTTTGCCTTTAAGAGGGCACTTTTCCCAACATCATCGGTAAACCATAGAATCAATGGAAAACTGATGAAATGGAGAGGATGAAGAAACTGGTAGACATTATAAATGTACTTGCGAGGGTGATATGCGGAGGAGAAAGGCTTACCTCTTTGCAAGAAGTAGAAGTATCTATTGGCTACCTGGTCGTTGCCATTTTGATAGAGACAAGGCGCGTTTACATTGGTCATGAAGAAGTCTATAGCCAAAGAAGCCCTGGTCACACTGAGTATGTTGAGTGTGCACGAAGCTATGTAAAGATTCAACATGGCGATGTCAATCCAGTTCCATACAGACGCCAGGTAAGCCTGAAGTCCCTCGGCCCACAGTTGCTTGATTTCACCCCATAGAAACCCTGTCATAATGGAGAGAAGCGTAATGACTGCATTATTGTATTCATCAAAATTTCATTACATTACTTTACTTTAATTTGTCATAATCTGCCTTCATTTCTCTGTAATTGATGTTTATAATGATTGGTTATTATTAATCTTGTCCTTATATTGACATTTCTTTAGTTCATGAATAAGTAGTTCCGGTAATTTTGTTGTTTTAAAGCGCATTGTTATTTTCTCTGAAGATGAAATGTGCTATAGAAGCACATAGGTTATTGTTATTATTATTGATTCTATACGAGTGTATAATCATTTCCATTATGATATGTGATCCGACCTCTCTCAGCGTGTTTATAAGATATTACACGATTGACCTTGACTTCAATTTCGCTTGCAGTCCCTCGGCCCACAGCTGTTTGATTCCATTTCTTAGAACCCTGTTTTGATTGAAAGTAGCGAAACTCTGTCATTGTGGAGACGAGAACACGGGATCACAATTTTTTTTTGGAGAATTCATCTCAAGGTAAATTTTATACCCACTGTAAAATTGCCAATACAATTCATGTTCGAATGATATAATATTGCTCACAGATCACTAAGGTGATTAGCAAGGTTACTGAAAAAGACTAAGGTTGATTTCTCGAAAGTCTTTGTAATCACTTTAACGATAAAATCATGGCCATTCGATCACTTACAAGACTTTAACATGACACAACATGATTGAACGTATAATGACACGGTGACATTGCATCAGATTCTGAAATAAAATCCTAGATTTAGCTCATGCTGCACTGATGATTATAACCTTTAGGTTAGTCAGGAATCCAATGATTTTTACAAGCCGATCACCTGCCTGATTATAAAGATATTTATAATGGGACAACGAAGTTTCGAAAGTTTTTTTCCTAACGAGGTTTATAACACTACAATCAATTGGGGGATGAGTATGGTAAAACCGGTCACTCAAAGGTTTTTAATTTTTTGAGGCACCTCATGATCAATGTGAATCGCATTTTTTTAAAAGGGCTTCAATATTATTACACATATCACAGACACTGATAACAGGTAGGACCATGCATCTCAGATTTAACATTGTTAAACGATGCCTTTAACGTCAAGGAGGACTGGAGTCCCTCTGCCAAGAACTGATTGATTTCCCCCTATAGTAACCATGTCACGATTGAGAAAAGCGCAATGATATGTCACTCAACCACCAGCTTTCAGAATGTTTACACACTACAGTGGGATTGACATTGGTGCTACAGAGACCCCCAAGTTCTTTTTATTGACAACTACTTTTTCACCCGGTAAGACATTCAATTCGAAAATTCTTTGCAGCGAATTTTGACATTTTGTACCCTTGGTCAACCCCTTTTCCGCGGCCTGTGGAATTACTCAAACATCTGTCAGAACTTTTCGTGTAAAAGCCGTCAAATCTGAGAGCCCCCTTTGTCGAAGACGTGTGGCGAATATATCCAAAAAAAAATTCCGACTACCCCATCCCCTTACGATAAGACCCTGTCATAATGGAGAGATGTGCAACAGTAAAAATCGATTACTCTATCAAGTACAGTGACACCTATCTCTTTCTATAGCGTGTGCCAGAAATCCCTGATAGGCAAAGTTCCTCACAGAGTGTCTAAAACTACATCGTGACAGTGCCCAAAACACGACAGTTGCAGGATCTGATACGTAAATGTCTTTTAACTCGAAAGATGCGCAACAATTTTTGATGATCATGAAAAATGTTTGCGTGATTACGATCTAAATTTGATGATAAATGATAATTATTTATCATGCGAAGAGGTTAGAAGACTTAATGATAGAAGTAATTTTCTTCTTCTTTTTTTGATATAAAGTTTTCTTAAACATACCCATGAGAAATATCAGTATGACGATCTCTAGGGGTGTGAGAGCGAAGAAACGAAGCCTTATCACATAGTGTTCATCTTCCAAACCCGGAAAGATTGAGAGACACGTGCCAGTGGTGGTGTTCAGTCGCTCTCGCAAGAGGGATGTCAGTTTTCCCTCTTTCTCCTCATGGAACGAGTTCTGGTAGGTTTGGGCGTAAAGGGATTCGATGAAGATGACGAGGAGGAAGACGAAATATGAGGCGGAGTAGAGGATGAACTTGACAAGAGGACTGCTCACGAACTCGCCAAGCTGTGAAACAGAAGAGACTCACTATTAATATTATGATTTGACCTGTCTGCTCTCACCAATATTATGCAATTGTACTTCATTAAAATAAAGATAACGATATTAAAATTAAATTTGATAATATTTTTGATCGCTTCATTCTTTTGCAGGAGCCGCTTGCAGTCATAAATGTGACCATGATGACGACAGTCAACTCAAACAATCCGACACGTTACATTCACTAAAGGTTTGATTTCTGGAGTTACATTATTTTGGAAGTATAAATGCAAGGGACCCTTTTTTGTTTAAGCACTTCAGGTAATCACGGAAAAAAATACGAGGAATTTACTCAGCAAAGAAAACAAGAACGTAAAAATGAGGAGGGAGTGAGAGAAAGAGAAAGAAGAAATCACAAAAGATGAAGGAGAGAGAGGGTGAGAGACAGAGAGAGAGAGAGAGAGGGTAAAACAAAAAGAAAAGAAAAATCAAACTAGAGGAAAACACAAGTGGGTAACATTGTTGAAAATCTAGTTACACAAGTGAGGAAGGGATCTAGGCTACACTAATAATAGCCATTTACTACTTGAAATAAACATATTTTGCAACAAAACGTCTAAGACTATTACAGTGATTAAAGGTGATCTCACCGACCTTGCTGTAAGGCGCCAGATAGTAGCATAGGGTAAAGAACGGCAGCCCCAGGACAATCAGCACATTGGCAAAGACCTTCTTGGGCAAGCTCATCAATCGCCAGCTGGGAAAGTTGCGATACCAAAGGGTTGCTAGCTCGTGTTGGCAATGAGAGTGTGCCACGAACTAAACATTGACAACGATTAAATGTGAAGAACAAAATACATTAATTGTCTTGTTGAAGATCCTGACACTGTATAGTGAAATCATTTGATTGGACAATAAGCCTGCCTTCTGCCAGAATAGACCAAATTGAATCACGTAACTGGGTCAAATTCATATTCAGATTCAGATTCAAATTTTATTGTGCATAATAATACAAAAATTAGTTTCGCATTGTTGTTTCATTCAATATAAACATTGGCGGAGACATGATATGCCGAGAGCCAAGAGGATGATAAGTTAATGTTGAACAAGAATGCTTAATAATTACAGCTCTCAAAACTATGAAGGGTGGGCGCGCTGATTAAAGTATGTTAATGAAATTTTTGAAAGTAGGGATTACATTTTTTTGTTAAAGCATTAACTTGCGGATGAGGCGAAGTCTTATGGGGATTTTAAACGGTTAAGTAATTGATTATTTTTTGGAGCTAAAATTGTACCATTGCAAAGACATTAACCTGTTTCTGTCGGAGTTTTATCGCCAGTTTTAGACGCGATAGGGTTGGATTCCGCGTAGATCCCTCTTCCCCGACTTCCGACTTTAACCAGTTGGTTGCCCTCTCGTGTTCAGACTCGTCGAGAGTGGTTGCCTCGTTGTTCAGGATAGTTCGGACTTCTTCGGAATTCTGGCACATATCGAGAAGATCCGAGGCAAACTCTTTGCATTGTCGGGCAAGGTCTCGATATTCATTCTGAAAAATGGTAGCACAATCGATATAAGAAACAATAGAAAATGATAACAGCTACACAGAAATTAATTAATTAAACGTGGAGGTTCCGCTACCATTTACGAAATTCAAATCGGCCTAAACATGTATATTCCGAAACATCTCACTCTGGAAAGCATTGTCACAATTAATTCCCCCAAGATTGCAGTCAAGTATGTAATCTTTTCTTCTGCCAACATCTGTATCTATCAAAGCAAATCATGTAGTTGATATTATTGACACTCATCAACTCAATTTATGTAATTAATTTTTCCTAGGTCGTCACATTGGATCGGTTGCGACTCCCGCTAGCTGTAGCATGTCCTAAAGATAATTGGAAGCTTCTTCTAGACATGATTCGAACTTTAACCGTGAATTCTTTCTCGAACATCACTTTGGATGCGTTTAAAAAATTTGCCATCACCCCTTTCTCACCACAAAAAAGTCCAGAACTGACGGTGTTGCTTTCTGGTTATTTTTGAAAATGTTACCTTGAATTCCTTTTCGATCCTGGCATTGGTTCCGAGCTCCTGTCTGAGCAAGAAAGCGGTGAGGATCGGATCGGGGCTGGTGAGGGCTATGAACGCTGGGCTGGCCAGGGCACGATAGGTGTTGAACCCAGCCAAGGAGTGCTTCAGAGGGTCGAACTGTTTCTTGTTGCTGCAGTAGGTGCATTGGCATAGTGAGTTGTGAGGTTTTTTGATGGTGTCCCCGCGGTTGAGGAGCAACCGGATGATGTCGATTTCGTTGCAGTGGGCGGCTAGCATCAGAGGAGTCACGTCCTGGAGAGAGGAAGGTGATGGAGGGAACGAGGGAGTGAGTGAGGGAAATTGAGATTGAGAGAATGAATTGGTTATATATAGGGAACAGGTTAAGAATGGTGGGAGAGGAGTTAAAGTTTCTGTTCCGTAACTTACTTTTTACTTACATCCATCTCTCTCTCTCTCTCTTTATCTCTCTCTCTCTCTCTCTTAATCTCTTTCTTATTCAGTAATAACAGGAGAAATAATACATGCCGCTTTGCTCCATTATGTTTCCTTATATTTCTTTCCATTCTATTTTATTCTATCACCTATATCTTTCTCTGTCTGTCTGTCCATCTGCCTGCCTTTCGTAACTTCTCTTTGGATTTTTTTCTAATTCTACTTGAAAATTGATTATGTCAGAGGATTGTCATACTCTACCTGTGCGAACTTGCTATTATTCTTTCTTTGGTAATAATTGGTCAGGCTGCCCAGTCGGAACTTATCCTTGCTTTGTTGGTGAACGGGGTGATTGAGCAGGGCTTGGGTGATACGTAGATAACCCTTACTGATGGCGAGCATGAGAGATTCTTGGATGGCTTGGATGTCGAGCTTACGCCCTCCCCTCTGGACGAGGAACTCGACGATCTCCAGATGTTCGTTCTCCGTTGAGACCTAGTACATTTGAAATAAAAGAATTGAAGGGTGTGTATTATGCCATACAGGGTTGATAAAAACAATATCACACAGATATCTTATATAATGGATGGTAGGAACACTCGTGGGAGAGGTTTTTTTAACCTTTCATTTGCCTTCAGTGCCAATGTCGTTCGTTTGACACACGTATAATTCGGCACAAGACAATACACACAACTATTGACGGAAGCATAACTTATTTCTAGTCTTAATTAGCTCCATGACAACCCTTTTAACACCTGTATAGATCACTCTTATATTGGAAACACTTCAATAACCTAGAAACCTTTGCTTAATTCATCCCATGAATGATACAATATTGCACAGGGAGATTGCCATAAAACGAGTTAAGAACGAAGTTGTATAATGCATTGATACGATCTCAACATTAGGGAGTTACAGGAAAATAGATTTTCCATTAAGTTTTATGCAGTTTTCAAAACTAAGTATGTAAATGTGGATTTTAAACAAATACATATCTGAGGGAGTGAGGGGTCATGATAACTACCTCTGCTGGGATGTATTTTAAAATGTGATACTTGCATAAAGCTGGCACATTGAATATTGAATGAGATCAAGGGGTCGAACTGACCGCCCGTGCATCCCCTTGAAGAAGAAGAAAACGGTATTCGCTATCTAGCACGCGCTTCCCCCTAAAAATGGAATTTTGCAATTTCCAAATACCCCCGCACCTTCCGACATCCCTGAAAAACTGTATTAGGAGCTGATGTAACCATTGTTTTCACCTTTTCAGGATGACCATGAAAATGGATAAATAAAACATTGTACCTTATCCTCTTATCCTTCATAAATATCATGTAGGTGTGTGGGAGATACGCAATTATCGAACGGGGGAACAATAAGGAAAAAAGGAGAGGGTGTTCGAGACGGAGAAGAACGTGGACTCATTTCTGCACCCTCCTTTAAAAAGATGGCCTTGTTAATGCGTATTTTGTTTAATGTGTATTTTGAGGGTAAGTGCCCTCTTTTTAGATGGACCACTACGCCACCATGTGTCGCAAAACAAAACAATCACAGTACCTCAAGAGCTGTTCTGTCCTTGTAATCCGTGCATCTCAGCAGCTTGGGAGCGAGGTCGTCGCTCTCTAGCATCTGCTTCACGGTGGGGAGATCGCCGATCTCGGCAGCTTGGAGGAAGTTGAGCTCGTCTTTGGATAGGAGGTAGTGCTCCTTGGCCCCCGAGGTCACGAGGAAGGAGTCGTAAGCCCGACGTCGCATGTTGCTCAGCGCCCTGTCGCCCGCTTGATGGAGCTTCTTCTGCTTCTTATCCACCTCCCTGCGTTTAGTACTGGACAGAGGATAGAGTAAAGAAGAGAATGTCATCTTTATATTTTGAATTTGTTAAAGATAAAATCTCTTATAATTGATTATTTGTTTTTTGCAACCAAAACCAACTTGGGGTTGAATCTCAAATACAACTAAAACACAAACATTATTTATGAATAACAATTGTAAAAGTAATGTACCCAAAGTCAAAGAAACTGTTGAGCCCGATATAGCATCTTCTCCCAGCTTGGAGGGTGACGGCAACCATGTTTCCGCACATAAATTAATGTTCGCTGTGATTTATTAATCTATCTATCTATCAAAGTATCTTCTTCCAGCTTTGAGGGTGACTGCAGCCATGTTTTCACACATAAATTAATGTTCGCTTTGATTTATTAATCTACCCTTCAATGTATTTTCTCTCAACTAAGAGGGTGACTTTAACCATGTTTCCACACATCTCTGTTCTATGCCATTCTACTTCGCTCTTGCAGTGTCATTCCACCCTATAATCCTATTAATGTTCCTCTCCCATTTGATTTCTCAGTTCCCCTCTTAGTCTGGAACCTTCTTCTTATCCTTCTAAAAGCGAATTCTTCTTTCGAAATACTCTCACATCTTTTAATGTGACTTGTTCAGCTATTGATAAAAGGCGTTTTGTAACTAATAGCTATGTATATGAACGATTGCTTTCCAAAGCGTTATTTTGGTTTTTACTGTATATAATATAGCCTGCAGAGGGTGAAAAGTATCATTTTATGGCAGTTGAATAATGCAAAACGATTGTTTATCGACGAGTATTTTTTCTCATTAACAACGTCATTAGGGCATTATTCTATGTGTACAAGAATAGATTTCGTAAATATTTATTTCAGAGCAATTTATCACCCCCCCCCAAAAAAAAAAGGCAACAAAATTATTAAAGGGTTTTACCTTCTATAATGGTAGTGTTTGAGAGTTTTGGTTTTGAATAACGGTTCAGCACAAAAATGAGATATAGAAACAATATGAATCAATAAGAACTGAATAATTTCGATGTCTATTTTGGGGTCCTTTGCTTCGAACCTTATGCTGTATAATGAGTTTTATCGATTTAAAGCGAGTTTGTGAAATATTAAGTATCACATATATTTTAGTTTTTACTTTTTAAAATAATTTTTGCTTGTAAAGCGACACGTTTCTTTATGGCTTTAATATTTAGATGTTATTGTAAAAACTAAGAGCCAGTGAATAACACTATACGCATGTCAGGCATATTATGTGCAAAAATAAGTCGATAGATCCCAAGCAAGATACGTGTATTTTAACCAGATAATAATTTATTGGCAACAAAAATCGTTAATCCTCAAGTTTTTTTAGTCCTTACTGGATCGGGCAATCCGGAAATCTGCGTATTAAAATACATCCCACCTTGATCTTTAAAACATCCGGAATGAGCGACCTTCCACTTTCATTTCGATGCTTTTCCATAATCACATTCAATGTTAAAATGAGACGATAAATAATTGTGACAGAAAATCACTATAAAAAGAGTTTGTTTTTTCATGTTTGTTTCTTTAACGAGATGGGGGAAGAGGGAATATTTTCAGACAAGTTCCCTCTCTCATGGCCAGAGAAACACGGAAACGCCACTGTCTTTTATTTCACACAATAATTTATTCATTGATATATGATTTATCTGACTATTCATGTTCGACTCTTTCTCCCAGAGCTTAGAAATATCTGAAGAAAAGAAATCGATTTCCTTATGTTTTTCCTTTTAGATTTGATACAGTGAGGGTAAAACACAAACCTGGAACATAAATTTGATTTGATTTGATTTATCTAATTGCTGCATTTCTTTCAAATACAATAACTGAATAAGAGAGAACATATAAGATACGATATGATACAATATTATACAAACAATAATAACTTCATGTCAAAATATCATTTACATATAAAGACATATAATAACGGAACTCAATATTTCTATAAAATATTATTATAAATTTTAAAGTATTATCCGAACTATCTGTAAAAAACAAAGACTGAACGCCTCGAAGAATCTTACTTTTTTTTTTTTATTTAGTGTTAATAACAATAATTATCTTGTTATACCATCGTTCTACATACATCTTAATACGCCACACAAATATATGCCTAAAATGGAAAGTCAATGGGAAAACAGATTTCTTTCGCCAGACAGGTAGTCTTGACTTAATGATACTCATTGATTGTGTCATCTTACAGCTTTCGCAAATTTAAGAAATTGAATAACAATTTGCTTTCAGTCCAGCTGCACTAAGAAAGAAGACATTTCACGAAATCTGCGACCTTGAACAATACCACGAAGGGTTTTACATTCAATTAAACCATCAACAAAATTTGCAAAAAAATGAATCCTGCCGTTTAGAAAATCTGAATTACAAATGTTAAACGTTTTCCACTCTCATGCAGAGAGCATAACATGTGAAGAATAAAAAACAACACATGGTCGCTGATACACTAAAACGATGAGCCTCGTGAATGCATCGTCAGTAATATTTATGCACGCTAAGTGAATTAATCAAAAATAATTAACCTATACTGTGCTTCTGATCTGATTTTTCACAGTGTCTGCACATAAAGTATTCCATCTCGATTGTATAGAGTTAAAGTTCATTTCCTTCATTTCACTCTGTAAACCCAAGGGTTAGTATGTGAATTGACCAGTATTGTACTTTGATAAGAATCATAAGTAATGACGCGTTATGCATGTGGAATTATTATTCTCCTATAAGTCACATTAATTAACGACACCTTTGAGTTGTGTGTTTTTAAAATGCTTGAAAATTTAGTTTGCTCTAATAATAATGATAATTAAAATAGTTATGATGATGATAATAATAATAATAATGATTATGATAATCATAACAATATGATGGTAATTATAACTATAATAATAATTACGATAATAACAACAATGATACTAACAATAATACAAATGATAATAACAATGATGATATCAACCTACTCGAATCTACGCTCAAACAAATGAAATTTCATGAACTTTCATCATTACAAAAATTGCATAATACATAACTCTTTTTTCTCTGAATCGTATTTCGAGAGACTTTATTTTGTTCATAATAGAATATGAAGAAATAAATTCTCTAGAAAAAGAATGAAGAGAAAAAAAAACATACCCTTAAAATGTTCTTCTTTGCTGCCACATATATCGATGCCTACCCATCATGCATAATACGGTTGAAGCACAATAATTCCGACTAGATTTCAAGTCTTACGCTCCTAATGTTTCACGAAGAGACGAGGCACAAGACAAGAACTCTCAATCCATTCCTCATTTTGAATCCAACTTCCCTAAACCCTAGTATACATGTCACCTCTGTTTCCTCCGATCAAAATTCATAAATCAAATAACGCGGAGGAAAATGGTTGGTAAACAGGACGAGTTGTTCTTAATCTTGTAGAACACGTGAAATTATGTATTGATCCTGACTACATTCCCATATTCTTGAAATGAAAAAGCTAGTGTGTACACTAGTTATTGAGTGTGCAGATAGAAATTCTCTATTGTTAGACTACGATGGTTCCACCTTCAACTCCATGTGTAACTGTCACGGTGCAAAGTTGCAAACCATGTCGAGAATGGCAATATTGACATTGGATAAGAAATCGCTGGTTGTAATTATCTGCGACAAACCATCCTGCTTGCTAGGGTATTATGTTCATTGAGTTGATATTAAAAACGATAAGTGTGATATTTTGAAAGAGATGTATATTTCAGCATAAAGCGAGTATATCGGATACGAAATTACCGGTTGTATCTCATACGAACCATCCTGCTTATTTTAGGATATTTGCATGTTTCTTTATCAATCGTTATTAATATCCTCTTAATTGGAGGATGTTAAAAACGATCGATGCTTTTATTAATAGGGGATGCATTTTTTTCTTCAATTTTTGAGCCCTCCACAGGCTATTTATCAATAATCTTCACAGAAATAAACAAATCAATATTATGTGCATGTTTTAACACATTCAAAATAATCTTTCTAGACAAACAACAATTGTAGCAACTGCCACTTTAAAGCAAAATGTCTTTCCATTCCAGATAGATGTACAATTTATTTTTCATCTTTATAATATAGCAAAACTTTCTTTTTCAACAAAGCGGAACAATAATATTCAATTAAAAAATACACATCTGTTGTTTAATTCATATAACAATTCAATTTAGGGAATCATTTCTCTTATCTTCAAAGCCAAACATTATATTTTGTAAGGTGACCAAAATTCTAATTTGAGTTCTTTCATAAATCCAGTTTGAGGTTTCATTCCAAATCTTCTACTTATCTCACATTCATAAATGAAATGTACTATATCTTCCATTTTTTTTTCTACGAAACTAACATTTTTTTGTTGTTTTCAATTTTCATCCTAAAAAGTTGTTCATTTAAAAACTAAATTCTATTTAAAATCTTATACTGAAAGTATTTCAGACTAATAACTGGTGCGAAACGAAATATTATACCGTTATATTTTTGTATTAATAAAGCTGGTATAATTCAAATATCATTCCCACTTTGCACTCAACAGAAACAAGCAATTAGTTTCTCCAAAAAGAACTTTATAAATGTTTCTACATCCTTCTTTTTTTCTTCATGATTAAGTGCTTTAAAATGGGAAGGAATTAACGGTGTTTCCAAATTGCATACATTTAATATATTAGATAAGAAATTACCAGCTGTACCTTTAGTGAAACGAATTGCTTGCTAGAATATCATGTTCGTTAAGCTGATTTATCTCAGCACAACGTCGTAGACTTAATTATTAGTTTCCCGCCTTTACAACGTAAACAAATCGAAAGCAGACGGCAGCGGTCGAGATTGATTTGTTGTTTTCTTGACATTTTTGGAAGATTGCAATTTGGGATATTCTCCTTCAGCTTCAATGTCGACCTAGATAGCTACACCACACTACTGTGGGGGTATATGTGGGTGTCTTTTCACGTAACCTCGTGGTATGATTTCGAACCACCCATTTTAATTGTTTTGGACAACAGGATAGATTTTTTTCTAAAGCAGATGACTGCGTAATTTAGTTTTGTACAGAATATAAATATAATGTATACAATTTATGTAAGGAAGAAATTACCACCCAATATATTGGGGGTTATTGTTGGTTTCTTTCTTTTGTAAGAGCGTTCCAGAGACTCTATTTGAAAAGGGCAATACAAATGACCAAATGTATTTTTAACAGTCAATGTAGATATTTTGTCATTTTAACTGTTTAAAGGTAAAGACCAGTATTGGAACTCCCAATTTAAAAAAAAAAATGATATAGAAGCTCTTATGACCAATCATGTGAAAGATTATGTTTTGACTATTACATGATGATAAAAGAATTGCCGGGAAACCGTCTACTAATTGATATATTTGGTGAATTAGTTTATCTATTGGTGCTTACTGCTTAGTCCCATATACATCTTTCTGTGTACCGTGCTGGTAACTTTACGAAGACTGGGCCAAATTTCTTATCATTTTGATGATTCCAAAACCTTGCAGTACACACCCATACTTATATGCTATATGATCAACCTTTTCTGATCGATTCCACAACGTTTCTTAAACAATGCAATCGCATGACCATAACTGGTCTTTATCTTTAATACAACAAGTACAACAGCTTGAGGCACACTTAAATGTACGTGCAAATTTTAAGCACTTTATTTTGTACTCCCAAATGATTAAAGTCAAGGGTGGCAGGAGCCTGGTGTTCTATTATATACTCTCTGGACTGCAAAATCCAGTACGACACTAAGTGAAGGTCATTACATCACTTTCACACTCATAAATGTATAGTTTACATGCACATGTTAAAGGCCCACTGCACTACTTGTAGCTACTTGCGCCCTCTCTATATTAAAGAATGCCTAATCGGTGACCATTGGTCCCCCTTGATCCTCTTTTCCTTATGTTAATTGAGAGCTGAGTTGATGAGTTTGCCACTTGTCCAGTGACCCTGCATGGCAGTCTAATCCCTCCTATAAACTAGTACAGATAAGCTTAAAGAATGCCGTCTTCGTTGAATAAACTAGACACATATAAATTTTTTTTGGAGAGTAACGTTTTTAAAGTATGTTTCAAACGCCTTTTCCATTCTCATCTAGCGGGAAGATCGAACTAAGTGAATAAATCAATGTTGTATGTACACTCAAAGATTGAAATGGAAAGTCATCTCTTATTATCTTATCCGTCTCTCATTCCGAATGACTAAATGTTTGCATGCAGTTAATTGAAAAGACTGCACTAAAAAGAAGAGTGGAATAGGGAGGGGTCTATAGTAACATTTATGCTTGTGAAGTATAGGCCCATTATGCCGCTTTCAAAATGATGATCTAATGGCATAAATTAAATTTGCAAATTTTTTTTCGTTCTGATAATTTCGAAGAGAAAGAAAGGACACTAAATGTCCGCCTTTGAATTTCCAGTTGAAATAGCTTTTAAAAGCGACACGTTGTCAACACATACTCGAACGTACTCTTCAGATAAATGTGTTGCTGGGGAACAGAGCTACCCATTAGTTGTCGGATCATATGAAATTCATTTGCGCCTACAATACGCTTAGGAATAACACACAATTTCGTGGAAACGGTTATTTCCACCGGATTACCGGTTGAATGACACAAATGCATCATCGAAGTGCGACACGATCGCATACTGCAGACTAAATTTCATTCATCAAAACAACTTGCAAGCATCAGTAAGCTCAGAAGCAAATTCATGCCCGTTCTCGAGTTGAATTCAAAGTACCAATACGTATACTAGTCGTCTAAATCCCTTTATGGTGGATTTTATCATCCTGTATAAAAAGGCGTGTTATGTCAGCCGACGGGGGCTGCGCATACATACAAATTTTCATGCATTTTAATGTGAGTAGATCGTTTTGGAATGATGCATAAGGTTTTTCTTCACAAAAGGCATGTTGAAGTTAACCAGCGATGGAAACAAATATCAGTATACATGGGGGAGATTAAGTGAGTCTATTTAGGAATAAACACAATAACTACAAAACGCATTTAGGAGTGTACACATTTTTGCGACCACATTAATAATTGTTCAAAAAGAGATCATCAGTCGACAGAAAAGTCGATATAAGGTTTGCGATCGATTCTCTTCAATAGAATCGTGATCAAAGGTAAGCGGGAAAAATTGCCTAGGGAGAGGGTCGAGTCGGGGTCGAGTAGGCTAAGTTAAACATGTGAACAAAGCACTTTTCCTTCTTATTTATCTATTCTATGAGGAAAATTACATTAATAGTAATCTGCCACTTTTTAAAGGTATTGCTCATGCTATAAAATTTGGACGAGATACGATTACAACCTGGAGAAGGAATTTGATGCTAAACGTTCGTGTTGTCCAATATATCCATACTGGTGCATGAACTTTGCTTTTCATCATGCTGATTGTCCGTGATTCTCACCAAGGTTTAGTACATTTGTCTGATGAACATTTTCACAAACTAGTAATACAATGTTACATGATCCCCTATAAACCTATTCAACGAGATCGCAGACATTTAGATCCTCAATATAATTACGAAAAAATTATATTCTACATCACCTGCAAACAAAACTGGAATCTTTGTAAAAATCAAAAGGGCGTCAAAATAATTATGGGCCCAAGGCCTGACCTCGAGAAGGCCGTCAAAAGCTAATTATTTTGCTGGTATAGCTAGTGTTATATCGTTCCTTGATCAACGTTTCAAGAGCAACAGAGATCATGATTTGTGGCTTATAATGACGTAGATATACGTACTTTTTGGTTGTTTACGTCATTGCTCATAAATATTCATTGACCCTCCAAAACCGTTGTTCAAATCGGACAAAACCCCCACAATGCATCCAATGTAAAACCTATGGAATGTCAAAGGTCACGATTTTAGTTGGCCCTCTAGTCCTCCTACGGAGGGCATACTGTGTATGATCGAATCTCTTTGGTTGTAACTATAAGTGGCGTACAGTGGTGTGTGTGGGTGTGTTGGAGTGCGTGCGTGTGCGTGACAGAGGCATCGATACACAGATTCTACAGTTGGTCACTACATGGCGTATATTCTTTTGTTTTGTGCTTGCCCAGCAAAGCAGTATTCACCAAATGTTCATTGTATTGTATTGTAAATTGTGCCCAACACGACGAGGATCGGCCACATTATCCTAATCAATGGCCCTGATGCGTGTGTGGGTAAGTAAATATGAAAGCAACATTTAGAATCATTGCAAATTTAGGAGCGTGGACCGTGCCGAGGAATGTGAAATTAATTAAATGAAAAAAAAAAATGGGGGGGGGGGAGGAGGAATTTGCTTGTCTGATATTTTCAGAAAGGTGCCCCTTTACATACTCCTGTTTCCACCCCTGTCTGGAATCGAATGCCGTTGAAAATGTTTACACTTCTAGGGACGATCCCAAAGCACATCTCACATTGATGTAATGATGTTTTGAAAGACCATCATGTTGAGATGATATTCATTAACCCTTTATGTGCTTTGCATAAATTACAACTGTGCTACATAACTATTTTAAATTTAAACTTATTCTTTCCTACTTTGCTGATATTTATTTCATACAAATTTTGCCTATAATACTGTACACATAATACAGAAGTTAAACTTGTTTATAGACTGGACATGAATACCTACAGAGATCACACTGCATTATTCCTATGCCTGTTGTATATGCCGATCGGCACTCATGGCAAACCATCGAATATATCCAAATTAGCTGATATGGCTCATATACTATTAATAATAGCCTTTGCCAAATATAACATTCTTTAAATGATGAAAATAACACGACATTCAAAAGATTATTGTTGAAGATTAACATTTATGGAAATCATTTCGAATTTTTGAGTTAATCACTTCATATCTAATGAAGATATGCTTTTCACAGACACATTTACATATGGCTCCGGTTGTCTCATTTTCGCTCGCTGGAACTTTGCCAGCGCAAACCACTGACCTCTACCTCCTGGACGGATCATCGCCCAACTCCCATTCACGATACGTTACGTACTAAAAGGCTGTATTGTCTGACCGTTCATGAATATTCATGTTTTTGTAAACCTCGGCAAAATGTTTGCTTTTACTAAAAATTACGGTGGGGGGTTGGATGAAATGGACTAAATGAACGAAGCAGCAATGATCTATGATAATTCATGCTTCTTTTCCTTCGTATGCTTGACCTATAATTTTAAAATCGCTTGGCAAACTGAGTCCAAAGTTCGACTTGTTTCAATGACGAGCCTGTAACCTATTATGATCAAATTACGGTAGGTGAACTTTCAAAAGTCAATGAGACACGAGGGTTCCAATGAAAGAGCTAGTGATAACGTACGTCGGGGTGGATGTGCTTTTCGTTTAAACAAAAAAAAAAGAAAAGAATTTTTAACGAGTTTTGGGGGACATTCCGTAGGCTAACATGTTAGGCTGCTGACTCTGACAATAGGGGGCGTTGTGAAATGAGACTAAACGGAGCAATATGGTAATAAAAAAATGGAGTTTCCCCCGATTTTGTTGTTGTGGAGGTGTTGTGGTCAAATGTTCTAATTATTTGGCTTCATGACAATGCTGTGGTCGTTAGAAATTGGAGGCGTGGAACGGCAATTAGGTCGTTTTATTCGCCATTCTTTATTCGCCATTCGTGGGATCTGTGCTGGTCTCCCCTATTAGCTACACCAAACATCAATTCGTCATAATCCCATATACCCATTAGCCTACTCTCATTATATGATTTTATAAACATCAGATTAAATAACTACAATGATGAAGATTATTGTGCACGACTTACTTTGGCAAAATTATCATGGTCAGTTGAGTAGCTACGGGGGCACAGGGATGAGTGTCCTACCCCAGGTCAAAGGGAAAGAGAAATAAAGGGTGAACGTCAGAGAGAAGGGGAAAGCAACGCAAAAAAACGCGATTCGATCCTCTGTTATACCATTTCCCGATTCGATGGCCGCTAGTCTTTCGCATTTCATTTACTAATGAAAACNCTTGACCCACGCTAATCCACTGATTATGATTATCAAGTTGGTACTAGTGCATTTGATGCAATATACAGTCTGGATAAAGCCCCCAATTTATTACGATAATCACCAATCGCAACGATATGGTCTGGAGTCACGCGTGACAGGTTTTGTCGATTGATATAACTGGTCCGACAACAAGAATTATCAAGCACGATAGTTATTTTTTCGCCTCATCCTCACTTATTATAATACTCCTATAAATTGTACACTACTTCTAAAACACGAAAATGGTACTGTAAAAGCAGTTTAAAAAAAACAAAATTCGACATCCAATGTAGAGGGTTGGCGGTAATCGATTTGCTACAATAAATGTGATTATTGGCTTCGGATATAGCAAGTCCACTTCGTAATTTTGAGTCATTCTGTCATCCCCGTCTGTTGTCATATTACGATAAATTACATGCGGCGCGGCGCTTCACTTGACTCTTTGTTTTGGAAACCGATTCCCGCTATACAGCTATTATAATTAGTATTACATTCATGTTAATAGGGACTTTTAGTTTCGCACGAAGACAATAGGTCTATGCTACGATCGACGTCCTTTTAATGCACCTCCTTGAATGAAGGTCACACGTCTCAGTCCAAGCAAATCTAAAAGTCCCTAATTGTCAGCGTCGTGTCCCTGATTACACTGTGTTGCCTTCGCGCATTAATTCTCTGGCTACTACCTTGAGCTATACAGTATGAATAATATACATTATGTTGTATAATCAGTGGCAGGACAGGAGGGGCCGGGTGTCGGGTGGTAAAAAATGCGGCCATCCCACAGTCTACTCCTGCATTACTGAGGTTATGGTTAATTATTTAGAATATCTACCTTGAGGGAGAAGAATGAAACACCGTGTTTAAATTTTTTTTTATTTTAAACTTTCTTCTTCTCCATTTGTCTGGTACTGAAGCAGGGAAAATGCCCTTTTAGAAAGAAGGTTTCACTTACTTCGCAACTTTGACATTTCCTGTTATGTAGTCTTAAAAACTCTTTTACTCCTATTGTGCGCGTTTCATGAGTGCATCATCGATCTTTGACGTAGGACTGC
Organism: Hemicentrotus pulcherrimus; assembly: GCA_003118195.1. NCBI lineage: Eukaryota > Metazoa > Echinodermata > Echinoidea > Camarodonta > Strongylocentrotidae > Hemicentrotus > Hemicentrotus pulcherrimus. The sequence goes on along the minus strand of BEXV01000826.1, from coordinate 116,970 downwards.
GTCAGCAGCTAGAGCGATCTTTGACGCTTTACTCGAGAGTAAAATCGTAAAATAATGAATGAAAGTCAACAGCGCAAGCGTAGTTTTCGCCAAGCCATTGCGTGCTGCGTGAAGGAGAATGTCTCAGAAAAGCGCTCTGGAATTAACATATCGTGTCTTATGTGCATTGCAAACGTTGCATCGTTTTGACTGCGTTATTACCAACGTCATTCCAACCTAAGAAGGAAATTAACCTTTTTACTGTCGGTTCATTTTGCATTCACATTAAATGTGACATTAATCTCAAACGGTGCGTCGACAAAAGCGCCGACACAGTTCTGCCGCATCATGTGCAACAGGAATGATATGCGCGATGCTATGCTATATACTATATCAGTGGTTGGAACTTCTTGAGGCTACAATGCAATCTGTTATCCAATACATTAAGCACTATAAATGCATGCAAGGTTAAAAAGATAGACTCGAATACAAAATCCTTTGACTCCAAGTACATCAAATCACATGCAAAGTTGTATATCCATCTACGTAAACCATGTTGACTTGAAGAATTGAAATCATTATATATTCATGGCACTGCCGGTCGGCGGATCATGAACGTCAACAAAGAACAAATATCATGTAAATTTATGCGACTTTGGGAGATATTTATGAAAGGCAAGTGTTTGGGAAACTGTATCTCTTTATTATTTGGTGACCACGCCTAAGCTACATGATATAATGAAAGGCATTCCACTTTGTTTGGAAAATTTGTGAAGAAATAATGATGAAATTGTCCTCTATAGTTTTTCTGCTTTAAATGTTACATTCGTTTTAACGCGACCTCGAATAAATACCAGTCAAACCTGTCTAGCGGCCACCTCTCTAAAGAGACCGCGGATTACAGTTGTCACCTATATTGTAGTTTCCTGCTTGAAAAAAAATGTATGCTGTAGGACCTGTCGAGAAAGGCCACCTGTCTTACTGGCCAATTTGCCTATTTCTCTCGGGTGGCCTTTATAGATTTGACTGTATTATTTTATACCAAATAATAGATATGCATTATTTTATCATCTTTTACTACACAGGTACCTCGCCATGTATACGGAGCTCCGGCAATAATTGCTCATATCTTACAATTATTGTTTCTGGCTTTATTCCGTTAAAGTTGTAGTGCAAGGGTTAAGAATGTATAATAATGTTAGGTTTAGGTTTTAGCGTTAGGATTAGGGTTACGTACATTCGATACACTCGGTTAGGATAGAAAATTACCGCTGAGTAATCGTCGCTGGAGCATACGTGTTGTACAAACTTTACATACACGTCTACATCTTACTCTACATCTACATCCATGAAGGTAAGTTTTTGCCGATACGTGCCAAGAAAACAGATTGTGTTTGCAGAAATACTGCATCAGTCTAAAAGTCCAGCGCAAATAGAAATTTGCTATAATGAAGAAAAAAAGTAACCACATCGATATTTCCCTTTGAAGTAGTTGTTCTCAGATTTCGAGGTAAAATTCGAAGCTCGAAGAGGATCAACGCACACACATAATAATTTTGACCTTCAGTGTATCGTTTTATTTGGCACGATCCAGTGTGGGTAGTGATAATGCGCGTAATCACCGGCGGATCTNTACTTTAAATCCCATCCGTACTAGTGTACTGACAGGTGGATATCTCATAAAATCGGATCTCAATATATAAGAAAAAGAGGATCATGGGGGACCAATGGTCACCGATAAGGCATTGTTTGCTTTATAGAGGACACAAGGGGGGGGGGAGGGGGGCTAGTCTCACAGATGGGCAACATGTAACAGAGTGGTTGAATCGAAGAGATTAATGTAGATGATGAAAAGAGTAAAAATAGTAATAAAATATGCTCTTTCCAAATGCACTGCAAACCTATAAAAAAAAAAATCTTTGCATGAAGCTCCTCGATATAAAGTACAGAGATACAGCTTACCTTGTATATGCTTTAACATCTCAATATAAAGCTGTTTAGAATTTATAAGGGAAAATGCAGCATACCGAGCACAATTTATATATAGTTCCATCTTCATACAGTGCGTCTTGCATACTAAAATATAAAATTCTCTAATTTGTTCAAGAAATACTTTCCTCCTTATTCCTGTAACACAAAGGTTTGCAATCAACTGCAAATTTGAAATAACGATTCTGATTGGTTAATACTCAGCCTTGTTAACAGTATGTACATGCAACGATGATCTTGATTGGCCATTTCCATTTTGCAATTTGCAATTTTGCAACCTCTCAAAAGGTTTCATTTTTTTGCTTTTAATGGAAATGATATGAAAGTTGTAGTTACGGATGGTTGCTATTTAAAGAATGATTTGGCTGCACTAAACAAATATTTTTTAAAAACTTTTGAATGATTGCAATTTTTGCATTATTTGAAACTATTTTTGGCAGTAACTATGTTTTTAGTTGGTTTTGTGGTTGTTGTCCGTTGCTGTCTTTTGCCTTCTTTTTTTCTTTCGTTTTAATATATTGTTGAAATATGAAAATAAAGAGATGATGAATAACTATCATCAATAAGTGACCTGGCTGCATTAACAAGGTATTTATTTATTAATATCATGTTTTTTTTATCTCTTTATACGAACCTAATATTATCAGTGCCCAAGCTTAAGTTGCTTTTGTGCTTGTCGTTGTTCGTTGCTGTCCGACGTTAATGCCGTTTTGTTTTTTATTCTTACTAGTAAATATATGAAAACAGAGATGACGGATGACCTGGCAGCGTTATAAAAGTTATTCACTTGCCTTAGGAATTATAATTGGTTGAAATATCTTTGTGGTATATCTACCAAAGACCGTCAAATATTAACATGCATGAGATGACGCGATAGATAGCATCTGGATGTATTATGTAAGTATATAGCGAAGGAGTGATTATAGGATTACGCTACATTTCCTTCCCAAAATGTAAAGGTCAAAGTTGATTGATGGCTGAGGTGAAATGAATAAAAGAAAATGGATTACTGTTGAATAAAACAAAAATGGATTACTCTTGAATAACAGAAAATGGACTCTGACGCATCATATCTCCCAACCCACACTCCATCCTCGCTCTCTCTTTCATTTTCTCTCTTTCTCTCTCTTTCGCGCTCTCTAAGAAAACAAATATCTCTCCCATTTGCTTCTCATTTTTCACTCTGTTTTGTCAGAAGAAAAAATCTATTTCTCTCCCTTTCTCTCTCATTCTCTCTAGTACACACACACACACACGCACACGCGCACAAACACCCTAACACACATCGAGCATACTAAAGCCCCTCCCTGTCCGTGTCCATTTCCACCACCCCTCTCCGTCCCTTTTTCTTTCTCTCTCTCCCTCTGTCTCCCTCTGTCTCCCCTCTCTCACTCTCTCTCTCCTCCAGCCCTCGATTCTTAATTACTAATGTCACAGTTACATTAAATTTCCCTTTAATGGATTACTGCGAATAACAGGATTTCACCATATATCACATTGATTACTTTACTATATAATAATACCAAATTGCTGTAAGGCTAATAATGGCAATCACCACAAAATATGTTATTCATATTGTAATATGTTGTGCCTCAATATTTATATTCTTTTAAAAAACGACCCAACTTGATAATAATGGCCTATTTTTCCCCCTCGTATTTTGAGAACAAAAGGGTGATAGAACCCAATATGTCACATACTTATAGGCACGTAAGTACGATGCCGATTCTCCTATATAATTTACTAATACAATAGTTTGATTATGAGGAGATAAACGTAACAATTTGAGTGTTTCCTCCAAATCATGCTCCCATTATACGTTCTATTTTCTCCTATATAATCATCATTGTTAAGTAATGCATTGGTTTAGCTCTGAGAAGACACACACAGTTGGAGTTTTTCTTCCAAACTATGCTCCAACTCATCAAACTACTGCTCTTATAGACTGCATGGTGAAAAATATTGTTTATTTGCGCGTTTCTTCTACCTTCTAAATTCACTAGTGGCAACGAAAATTAGATTATACAACAGAGCAATATGAAGATGGATATTATGTAAACATATATTAGCTCACCTTTATTTCCCTGGTATTATTATGTTTCCCTTCGTAGCAGATTTCAGTTCAGTATTCCGTAATAATCATGAGAAAATTCATCTCCGTGTATTTTCCAACCAAAAATCACCTTCCACTGAATGCAGGACACCTTTGTGCAATCACGGTGTTCATGAATTTTGACCCAACAAAATAATATGAAGACTATGCAGCGCTAAATCTCCGCAAATCTCTTAATTACGATTGCTAACACAATCGCTGTAAACCCGGCCTGCTATCCGGTTTTCCGCTGACAAGATCGTTCGTAATGGGTTCTTTTGACATTGAGATAGGATCAGAACCAGTCTCTCGGTGACACGAACGTGTTATGAGATTACTTGAAAATGTGGTGAAATGTGCAGGGGCGGACCAGGGTTTTTTTTTAAAAGAGGGGGCTGAAAATTGCAACCTTCTTCATTACAAAAATCAAAAGCAAAGAAGGTTATCACATTTGGTTTGCGTTTTATTCCAAAATTTTGAAAAGAAAAGAATACAAGAAAGAAAAACACTATCAACGGTATGAAAGAGCCCATCTACGTAACATTAAAGAGTGTTGAAGGCCACAACAGATTAGAAGTTTATTAAAGTTCGTGGTAACAAAGTAACGCACAGACACAATATAAAGCAAAAGTCAATATATATATTTTTTAATCTGAGCAAGTTGAATAATACCGATTAAAATGGTGCTTACCAACATCTACCAACATCTGAAAAAGAACCATTGGTGTTTCAAGCTTGATAACTTCAATAAGCCTCTTTATTGATGGTATGGTGTTTTAAAGTGAGAGACCTCGGGCTTCTGAATAATCATTAGTCCCACAACGTTGTATATACCAAATTGTAGGTTTTACTCAAAAAGTCAAGAATAGGCAAAGAGAGAGGGAAGGAGAGAAGGGGAGAGAGTGTGTGCGTGTGCGTGGTTGTGTGTGTGTGTGTGTGTGTGTGTGTGCGTGCGCGTGTGAGGAGGGAGACAGGGAGAGCAAAGTAGTGAGGGGAGAGGGGGGAGATAGAGAGAGGGAGAGAGGGAGTGCAATCAGGAAGTGGGCAAGGCTTGGTCATCTTTACTTTAAATCCCATCCGTACTAGTGTACTGACAGGTGGATATCTCATAAAATCGGATCTCAATATATAAGAAAAAGAGGATCATGGGGGACCAATGGTCACCGATAAGGCATTGTTTGCTTTATAGAGGACACAAGTAGCTATAAGCAGGTCCGTAGCCTAGAGTTGGACACAATATGGCGACTACTGCTATGTCAAAAGAATATACGCCATGTTGTGACCCATTGAAACCGAGTTGGTACATGTTGAGCTATTACCCCACTTACGACACAATTAAGGACATTTAATTTTTTGCAAAAGCAGATTGTAATTATAGAATTTTGTTTGATAATACATGATAACATTTGATTTTTTTTTTCCATTAAAGTCGATTCGTCACCAAAACTGTGCTAGGATTACCTAGTCACAGCAAAATTGATAGAAAAGGAAATAATATCAGCTAGTGTTAAAGTGAAAGTCCACCCTGAACAGTGAGAGAAACATATCAGTGAAGTTTTGACGAAAATCCGACAAAGGATACAAAAGTTATGAATTTTTAAAGTTTTAATTTTGTGACGTCACATGCGAGCTGCTCTCCTTTATACGTTGTGTACTGTAAATTCCATAAATTGCCATTTTCTCAGAAAAATAATTATTATTTTACCTGTGCATTCGATATATTATCAGACTAATGCTTTTATACACGCCTCTATGAAATAGATCCATTCCTTCATCAAGAACCATGAAAAGGGGGCAATTTATGGAAATTACAGTACATAACATAATGGAAGAGCAGCTCGCAAGTGACGCCACAAAATTAAAACTTTAAAAATTCATAACTTTTGTACCCTTTGTCGGATTTTCGTCAAACCTTCACTGATATGTTTCTCTCACTGTTCTGCTTTTATTAAAAACAACTTAAGTTCAGGGTGGACTTTCCCTTTAACAGATTGAAAGTGAACGTAGTAAGAAATTCCCACTCTCCCAACGTAAATTGTATTAAAGGGAAAAGTGGCAGTATCATATTTTTCTTTCAAAAATTCATTGATGTTCAAACACATTTCCGTAAAAATCAGTTTCGTTAATGAAAGCAAATTAATTTCGAGGGCATCATATCAATCTAGGCATGAATTTTCCAAAGTTCAATATTTTTTGACAGAGAACTGCGTGCACTGTAAATTCCCAAAAAGCGTACACAATCAGATATGATATTCATAAATAGATTGTATCAGAAGGGCGGGGATAACATGGGCGAAAAAAAGTAAGAAAGAACATATTAATATCATGAACAAGTTAGTTAAAAACGGATATGCTAAGGGGGTTGGTCCATGGACGTCCAAATATAGCCGATAGGCCTTTTGCTCGCCAGCCACTGACCCCTTCAATATTTTAAAAAGTATAACTTTTAAGAATCCAAGTTATCCAAATCCATATATTTAAAAAAAAGTTATTATAATTTGAAAGGAAAAATCCTAACAGAAGAGGCGTATTCACTCCTAAATGATAAAGGCTTATCAAGCTTAAAAAAAAAAAAAAAATGGCTGCTACAATAATATTCTAATTCTCAATTGTTTGCTTTCAACGCGTTTGCCGATGTACCTTGACATAATAATTCCCCATCAGCTTTGTTTGGGGAATTTAAGAGACCCTATCAACGAATAATTTAGAGTAACTTGATAGTGTTGCCTTTAATTAGCAAGATGTTCTGATATGGCGATTAATGGAAGAGATAACACCTGACAAATTATAAAACAGGGGCATATGTATAGAAATTTTTTAGAACGGATGAAATTCATTTTCATCTCCTGGGGAGGGGGGGGGG
>BEXV01000826.1:89489-107203 GCA_003118195.1 Hemicentrotus pulcherrimus | reverse complement strand
GGGGGGGGGGGATCAAGTAGGAGTTAATGAAATAAACCCCATTTGTAGGGTTGTACTCACATTATTAGGGGAAACAGCGCTGACCAAGAATGGTATTTTTGGACGGTCGCCGGTGTAAGACCATTTGCAATTTTTCCACCTTCATGGTTTGGTGTATATTCTTTTGTTTCAATAGGGGGACGCGCAGCTTGTTGATACCTCTGGGCGTTTACAGCATATGTGATGATATTGCACTATAATTTTCTTTAATGAATTTCAGGGTTCAAAATTAAAAATATATTATATACATTTTTCTTTTCCTTTTTTCCTACCTCATGAATAATTCAGTGTAGAAAATTTTGCGCACATTTCGCTTCAAAATGAATTCAATGAAGAAGAAGAAAAAAGAAAAATAATAATCATGATAACAAAAATGTTAACAATTTTATTTCACGTCCGTAGGAAATGCAGAGAGACATTATTTTGTATAATGTTATGCGCTAATCTAAGAAGGGAAAACATCGTTATTGTATTAATCACTTTATATAATCTCCCCCGAAACTTTGACGTTTTTTTGCCAGTCGACCCCTTTTTAAAGAGACCGGATACGCCAGAGATGAATTAAAAGGACGAATATTTTTAATTTAAACGCACAAACACTGACATAACATTCAGGTTCATATAACAACACGAATGACATTTCATGGAGTCAAATATTCGCGGAGCAGACATGATAAAGTTTACCCGACGGATTTTCAAACGCCCTAGAATACATTGATTTTTCTTCCTCGCTCGTTATGGAAACACTTTGTAACAGCCATCATTATGCGGAGTTACCAATAAAGCATGCGTTACAACGTAATTTCCTGCCACAAATTATTATTGATTTGACATCTTTTGCGAGGTCAAGCAAGCTCGCGTGGAATGAAACTAATGTCTGGTAAAAAAAAAAAAAAATTGAGAGGGAAGGGTGTTGGGTTGAATTGCTGTGATTAAAAGAAGAAGGAATAATTGTTTATAAGATCCGAAGCGGTTATCAGGGATTACTGCCATACCTGTAGTACACATAAATGGTGTACTGGCGGTAAATCGCGTTTAAGAAAGGAAAACTGAGTTCCTCCGACTGACCCCCCCCTCCCCTGTTTAGTCCAGTTTCAAACAATTGTGTCGTGTTAGTAGCATACACGACAATGACATATCCCATCTTGTTTTACATAATTCAAATATGTAGTAAAATATGTAGTAAAAAATCTCATTTCTGCACCGATGCATAAAGTATGAAATTAATATTTTAAAAAATCCAGGGTATTAAAGTGTAATTAGTAATCACGGATTATCTCACATTTTCTTAATGCATTTTACCACCATTCTTGTCTTAAACTTGTTTTGGACTTTTTTAAATAAGTAATTACATTCGTCCTCTTTCAAATGTTAATTACTCTTCGCTGAAAGCAGTTTGGCTTGACATTTTTATCACCTGCAATTCGTCATCCTGTCTTATCTTAATACGACTGGTGAAGGAGAAAGCATGCATCTTGCTGTTTTTTTTTTGTTAAAAGGACGGATGTATCAGTAATAGAAAGGGCTTAAGATGGTTTCAATAATTTGTCATTTATCATGAGAAGGCATTGGTTATCATATATCTTTTTATATAACAAAATAATAAACAAACATGGACAGAAAAAAGGAACTGAGATGTCTAAATAAAAGGCCATTTTTTGAATTCTAGGAATTTAATGTAGTTTTCCGGGACAAATTTTCTCTTAGGAGCATCTTTCTTGTCAAAGTTTTGTCGGTCGAGAATAAGTTAAAGGTAAAGACCAGTTGTGGTCATGCGATTGCATTGTGAAAGAAACGTTGTGGAATCGATCAGAAAAGGTTGATCATGTAACATCTAGCATCTGCAAGGTTCTGGAATCATCAAAATGAAAAGAAATTTGGCCCATTCTTTGTAAAGTTACAAGCACTATAACAAAAAGATGTATATGGGACTACCCTATATCTCTCACAGTCAAAAAGATGCAATAATTTACCAAATATATCAATTAGTAGGCGGTTTCCCGGCAAATTTTTTATCATCATGTGTATGAGTCAAAACATATTCTTTCACATGATTGGTAATTTCACATGACTGAGAGCTTCCATTTCATTTTTTGAAATTGGTGCGTTTCCAATACTGTCCTTTACCTTTAATGCATGCATTTAGGAGCATTGTGGTATAGCAGTTCGTGCATTTGCCTCTTAATGAAGACGGTTGAAGGTTCGGATCTCTGCCTCGCGAGTAAATGGCGTCAAGAATTTTTTTTTTAAATCTACAGCTGAATGCATGTCTCTCCACACCTAGGTGGAACCTGACAGGATTAGGGTATACTATCGACACCCCTTTGAATAAAATTGAAATAGATACAAAACGAGTAAGAAGCTGTTATCTTGCACGCTTGTGGACTAATACATTGTGAAAACGTTTAGGAGATGTTTCGTACATAAACTTGTGAAGAGCACTTTGCGTGATCTGATATTTTCTACGATAAGAGCTGATGCAATCGCTTATTATATTCCGTACCTATGCCATAAGGGTATCAGATAATGTACATACATATCTCTTTACATTTACATGTATGCTACGAGATGCGACCTGCCTAAGGATTAGCTGTATCTGTTATTCATAATTGATACCTTTCAAAATCCATTAATAGCTAGAAAAGGTGTGAACAAGCAATGTTCTCTCAGTCTGTATTTTTACCTCCCCTCCCCTACATAAAAGGGGTGACATTCTAAAAAATAAAGATACTATGTCCTTTTTACAGCCAACATCAAATTCTGTAGAACTTTACAGAAATTATGAATATATCACGTATGTCCTATCTGTCAACATTTAAACGTTAGCAGTGTCTTAGTATTCAAATTATGCAGGGACACCCGTTTACTTTCTAGACTTCCCTGTCAGACACCATTGAGTAAGTGACTGGCATCTGTTTTTCTTTGGTAATAACATACATAAAATGAGCTGCAGCAGGTACATGAGCATTTGTCTACATCAATGATACACTACTTTTATTGGCCAAAATGAGCTAATTGAATCTTTGTGCAGCACACAACGTATACAACCATTCGGTACAAGGTTCTAAAAATCAGACTTGTACTTAGGTGATCGCAATCACCTATGTCGATTCGACAAGTAATGTTTGTTATTTTCCTACAAAAGGCCATTTTCAAACCCTTTCGTTTTTAGGGAAGTTCTAAATAAGTATTTTTTTGCAAATGCCGTTGGAATTTAATCTTTTCATTTTCTTTGACATGAAAATGGGACATAGTACCTTTAAAGAGGTGTCGTGGTCGAGTGGATACGTCGCCGGACTGTCGTTCACAAAGTCCGCGGTTCGAGTACCGCTATGGCACTAATGTCCATTGATTTACATTTGCCACACTCCACCCAAATGAAGTAAATGGGTACCGGGTAGGGATTTATTCCTTGAAACGCAGCGCGCGACGCAGCTGCACTGCTAAAGCCAATTATGCTGCATTATTGAAGAGCGCTTAGAGACTTCTGATAAAGTAAACGTTAGGCGCTATTTAAGCAAATTTAAAGACACTCCGACGATCTTCTTTTATATTTCAATTGGCTGCTTGCAAATAATGCAATAACTGTAAAGAAAAACTGCATTGACAAGTATATGTGATCAAGCACGGTGGATTTCAGCAGGAGGAAAATGAATTCGCAAAATAGTACATCATGTCGCGTGATTTCAGACTTACTCTGCTTCCAATTAATTAACCAAAACATAACAAAATTACTTTGGAAATAGTTAACATTATTTGATTAAAATGAAATTAGGCCAAAGTAATGTATAGGTAATCAAGCTAATGCCAGAAAGAATCGTGTCGCATCTCAACCGTGTTTGAAATTTAACAAAATAATGAGAGAACTAGTAAAAAACATGTCCAAGAAAATATTGCAAGCTGCATGTAAAAGTTTGTTTTATGCCTTTTTTTTCTTCTTAAGCGTCATCTTCCAATTTTGCGATGGTTCCTTTCATTATACAAAACGAGGCTCCATTGCGTTTTACGCATTGATTGCCATGGCAACGAAACTGTCGATATAATTCTCGTTCCGTCTACACGAAAAAACACTTTCATGTCCGTCTCTCTCTCCTCTCTCTCTCTCTCTCTCTCTCTCACCCACTTAATCTCATACTCTCTGTCTCTGTTTGTCTGTATGTCACTCTATCTCTCTCTCTCTCCCTCCCACTTTCTCCCAATTTCTCTCTCCCTCTCTCTCTCTCTCTCTCTTACACACGCACACACACACACACACACACTCTCTCTCGAACTCTTTGCTCCCTCTCTCTGTCCCTCTGTCCCTCTCTCCCGATCTCAATCTCTTTGCTCTCGCTCTATCTGTCACACACACACACACACGCGCGTGCACACCCACATAACAATTTCGTCCCCGTCTTTCTGTCTCTGTGTCTTCCTCTGTCTGTGTGTGTCTCTCTTCCTCTCTCTCTCTCTCTCTCTCTCTATCCCTTTCCCTCACATTTCCATCTTTGTTTGGTGATCCTGATGGGTATATCTCCCCTCCCATTATATCCTCTACTATTCATCTTCCATTCATTCTTCATCCTTTCTCTCTTGTTTTTCTCCGAGAACACATTAGTGCCAATTTTAATACTGCTCCTGTCGAAACACCTCAACTTCAAATTATAGCATTACACCATTCGAGCGTACTCGCCCAGAACGAGCAACGTACGCATTGGGTAAACACTTGAAAGTTGTAACGATTTAAAAAGGGGATCTGCGCCAGCGTTTTGTCTCAATTTTGTAAAAGAGGTTCTACAAATCAACCCGTATGTACGGTCGATTACAACCTAACCGGATGTTTTGATGAGTTATGTTATATTGAAATTACAATGATTCAATTATAAAAGCGTTAACCAAGATAATGATAGGAAATTATGTCCGCCTCCTCGCGTGGTCATCCGATGAGACACTCTTGTCAAAGAGAATTGTTAGCATCTCGACTTGTTTCCTTTCTTTCTTTCTTTCCCTTTTTCCACCTTTCTGTTTCCAGCAGTAAATAGCAATGTAGTGACATATTGTGTGAATTATTATAACCATGAATACATGTATCATGACTTTTAACCCCTTTTTCATAATACTGTAAGTTTCGTGATACAGAGCTGGCCTTGTATTGTATTGTATTGTATTTGCTGAGACAAGCCATGTCAATGCAACATGTCGAGGGATGCAGAAAACGGATTGAAAATTCAGTAAAGGTCTGTATTTCCGATAAAAAAAATGCTGACAAAATATACAATAATGACAAGATACATTATCATAGTGGGCAAGTCTGATTGAACAAAATTGAGATAAGGATATAGAAAAAAACTGATAAATGTCAAATTAGTGACACGAGATTATTAAGTTTAACAAAATTGGGTATTGCACGAAATAGAAGAAAAGTTTGTTGGAGTACACTCGGTATAGGTCTATCACACATTGTAGATTATCTATTACTTCGTTTGTATGGCAAAACATTTTTATTTCAGCTTTTAGATTATGTTAGCAGTCTTGTCACTCCAACACACTTTCCACATGTTATCTCTACCAACGTCGATTTTTGTGTTGTGTGTGTGTGTGTGTGGAAAATCCTTTCATATTATCATTTCTTAACAGTCCCCGTACATCTTAATATGTCTTCATCGTTCCTTGCATGGCTTTAACTTGCCATCTTTCTTAGTTCCCCCCCCCCTGTTTTCAAGGACTACTACTAATACTACTACTACTACTACTACTACTACTACTACTACTTCTTCTACTTTTACTACTACTACTATTACTATTATAACTTCTGCAAATATATTAATGATGATGATTAAGGCGAAGGTTGGTGTAATGCATATTACCGTATCGTAGTATACCAAAATGGCTGTCATGATCTGTTGTAAAACAAAAAATACATGTACATTTCTGACATTAGACTAATTAAAACTGCAGTGCCTGTAAACCGATAATAATTGGATTTTTTAAAAAAATCAGGGCTTTCCCATTTCCACAGAAATGAGAACAATGACAATCTCCGAACGCGGGATTTGGCCCCTGTAACGGTTTTTCAATATACGACCTTTACCAGTAGCAACTCCAGAGTGCTTGTCTCCCCACCCCCCTCCAAATCCAATGCGTTAACTAAACATCTTACACATCGAGAATACCATTTTTTAAAATTGAAAAATTGCTCCCATTGAAGACACATGTTGCTAATTCAGATGCCACAAGGGATCCTAAATTGAGATGCTTTTTCTTTCTTTTTCTAATTCTTATTATCATTATGATCATCATTTCATTATTTTATTTTTGTTTTGTTTTTGGCAAAAAGGCATCCACTTATCTGACGACATTTCCCCCCTCTGCGCTTGTCAAGGATTTGTCAGGCTTGTGCCCTATACACGCCCCCTGCTAGAGCATCCGCCACTGTATATCAATCGTGACGTCATCGTGACGAGAGAGAGAAAATGTCGCATATATCAGAAGCAAGTTCCGCCCAGGTATAATCCTTTTTGAAGGTTAGCTGTAGCTCTGCTCCTGGCGATGTTATTTGTTTTTGTTTTCCGTTTCCATTTCTCCTTCCTAGCACTGATTATGTATTTTATGTATTGGTGTACCGTCTAATAAATCTGCACGGGGTATTGAAAGTGAAAAGCGGCAAAACAAACTTGTCTTTCTTGTTTTGCAATTGCTCAATGTGAAATGCATGTAGAACTACTGTTTCTTCAGTTCCTATTTGCTGAAGAGAAAGAGATAGAGAAAGAGAGGGAGAGGGAGCAAGAGAGAGAGAGAGAGAGAGAGAGAGAGAGAGAGAAGAGGCGTGTGATGATGGGTGGAATAAATGGACGCCAATATCGGAGGACAAACCCAACGGGAGCACATCTTAATACATCTTTTTCTAATACGAAGTACACTTTTGATCTATAGAACCTTGTGGGAATAAGAGCCAAGGAAGAAAATTAGAAAAAAGTGATATGAAAGAGTTGTTCCACATTTCACACGGTAAAATATCAAATTTACCCATTTGAAATTAACATAAACTTATTCATAATTATCAGCTGTCAAACCTTTATTACTCTCCTTGTTTGTCCGATCTCTTTCCAACTTTCACCAACTCGTTTTTCTCTTTTCCCCCTACTCTATCCCACAGTTCGAAATGTTCTAAAGTAACGCCATCCTTTAAGTAACAAACATTCTTAGCCTTTTTTTGCGAAGCACCATCTCCTCAGCTTGTTCAAATTTGTATAAAGAAGAAAGACTGGATTTATAATAGTTCCAAGTGCTATCACCATGGAAATGGCGCCATCCGTATAGGTTAATTAGTCTTGCAGATCAGACCTATTGTATGTCAGTAATCTTGGATTCTGGTATTAAAACTGCTTTTAATAACATAGTTCTTGTCTTCTATAGCTCATCCCGTGCTTTGCTTGTTTGTTTGTTTGCTTGTTTCTTTCTTTCTTTGTTGAATTTTTAAAAGCAGTAAATAGATTTTCTAGATGATTAGTAAAAAGAGAGAGAAAAAAAAAATACAGAGCAAAAATGTTTCTTAAATTTCAAACACAGATACAGACATGCTAAACTTCGTGATTATTGACTTGACCATATCAAATTGATTTCATAATCGTTATTCATTTATCACTCATTTGATATAAATTTTAGAACAAAGTAGTTTGACAATCGGTTATTCATATTTCGTTTGATGTTCACCGTGTTTAATATTTTGATACAAATCGGATGACATGAAGTCACAAAACCAGGTATATTTCACACTTAGTTTCCCTCTTTAACAGTATTCAATAAAAGGTCAATAAGTTATGTGAATCATTATTCTCCGATCCGGGACATAGAAAGAAAAGCCTATGAACTAACAGACTACGAGGTAATTCTTTCATAATTTATCAAGAATAACTTGCGTCATGCTATCATTTGAAGAAAAACACCCACCCCAAGATACGCACACTCCTAAACAAAACAAATCCACTCTTTTCACCGACAAAATTATGATAATTTATACTAATTTAATGAATTATCGAGTATCTAAGTACTTCTTATGGAGACTCTAACACAATGACATTGCAATAACATGCGGCTTGACGGACGTGATTTTCTTTCGTCTGACCAATTTCTCCCCATTTTTTTTTATAGCAACCTATTCATAATTCGATTGCTCCTTTCAATCACAAAACAATTTGCGTCAATCAATCACAGGGAGAACCCCCCCCCACCTCTTTATCTACTCTGTATGGACAACACAAGGAAATTGCAACAGCATGATGTGGTCCTCAAATGTTTGTGTCACTTTTTCCAAAGTTTGTCAATCACAAAATTAAACATTTCTATTTAATATAGGGAGACTGTGTCTCCTATTAGTATCATTGAAGGTAAATTTAGCCATTTCTTCGAAAGAGTGATGTCAGGAATTAGAATCCCGATACAATTAATTATTACAGCTTAACATTTTAAGTTTGTTGAGGGTATGTGTGCGTGTTTGTTTGTGTATATGTGTATGTGTGTAAAGTGATAGTGTATTATGATTGTGATTGAGGTATAGGGAGGCAAATCTTGTCTTTTCCTCGAAATATTTTAATTGTAGAGGAAAACAAATCTATTCAGGCAGTTGCCTAAGAAACACAGTTTGGAAAAGTTCTGTCAGCTGTCCAAACTTTTTATTATATGGAAAGATATATAGCAAAGACAAATTTCAAAGAAGATAATTTTTTGAACAAATTTGTTTATGTTACCAAAATATTTTATGTTACCAAAATATTTTCAAGTGTCTATGTTCAGTCTGTTTGCTTGTCTTTAATTTATAGAATAATTGGTGTACAAGTTATATTTTGTTAAGTTTAATATATTATATGTCGCTATGCAGCCGAGGTTATTTTGTAATATTTTATTGCTTGAATATGTATATGACAAGTCATGGAAAAGCGCATTTCTCGATCTTTTGTAAAAATGATAATGTTGATAATTGATAAAGGAACCACGTGGAAGGGTTAATGGAAAGAAAACAATATTGTTCATCCATAATTCTAATCTCAAAAAACCACATTCCGTAGATGTTGTGCTAAAATGGTGATTTTTTAAAAATATGATATCCCTCTCAGTGATAATAAAATGAACTTCCATTCATAAGCAATACGTTGAGACTTACTTTTGAACCCGCTTTTTACTTCATTAACAATATTTATTAGCTTTTTCTCAAGGATATTGTGTGTCTCTCTCGAGTGCCCTTGAAAGTGAGTGTACGCATTGCTTTAATGGAGTATTGTCAGATTTTAGAAAATCCCCTGTGATCAATTAGTACTGCATTAAGACTTAAGTTGTATCTGGGTGTGTGAGTTTGGATGAGTGCGTGTGTGCGTGCGTGTTTGTGTGCGTGGATGTGTGTGTGTGTGTGTGTGGTAAAGGAATTAAAATCCTTGTTCAGTCTTTCATTCATTGCACTTTAATTGCAATTACTTTCAAAAGTAAAATACACCACACGATCACAAATAATGTTTAATGAAAACAAAGAGACTTTCAGGAGGTGAATAATGGAATTTGAGCATGGGGCAAACGTGCCAGCCCGTCATTGGACCGAATCTATCTTCTTGAGAAAAAAAAAAACGCCATATATATAAGTCATTCAGGCTTCCGAGTACATGCAGATTTAAAGATTCGTGATCTGTTTTGTTATTATTTGGAGAATTGTTTGTTTTCGCCCAGTATTCAATTAGTTACCAGAAATTCTTTATGACAAATACAGAATTGCACAGCTACCCTACCAGGTTAACGGCTTCTATCACCCTCTAAATCTGTCCCTATTTGCTAATAAAATGTTAACTATTACAGTACCTAAACTTTGAAATTCTATTCCCAAATAACTTGAAAAAGAGACCCACTAATATATAGTTGCAGGAAAGCAGTAAAATAAGAACGAAACGTTCTTGTGCGTAAATGATTATTATGACTCAGGATCATTTAATTCCAGATAAATTAAAGAAATACTAATGTTGTGTAAAATGTAGTATTCTTTGTTAAATTTATGTCGAATTTGAATAAAAGCATCCAATCAATAACATGTAGAAAAGGTCTCCAAGAAAAGTAATGCTTTAACTAGCATAAGTTAACGCATAATGCAATAGTCTTGTGCGTCGCCTTATAAAAATGTGCGAACGTGACTATCACATGATTCGAACATGATTTATGTATGATGTATATATAATATTGTTTTTAGCTTGACGTGGAATAAATAAATAAAATAATGTATAATGGGGCATGGAATTTAATACTGCATTTGACTACTTTGAATCCTGTTTTTACTGATCAACATTTTACTATTTTCTTTTATCAAACACAGGAAGGGAGAAGTAAGCTCGAAAAAACCATGTGAATTCGAAACCTTTAACATATTTTCATGATTTTAATTGAAAAAGGAGAATGATTTGCAACATCAAGTTCATTCCCGATCATTGGCACATACAAGTCTATTGTTTGCGTCAACTTAAATACACTAAAAGTGAAGTTCTTAACGGAAATACTAGGATAAAATTGTCGAGAAAATCCTTACATTTTAGAGAATCTACTATCAAGTATCTGCTTAACTTGTCTAATATGATGGAGATGGCCTTGGAAGCAGTACGGTATTTGGCTTTACATTGGCTCTATTGTGTTTCTATCCTTGATTATATTATATATTATCATATATTAGAATTCATCTGAGTTTGCTCAGTTGTAAGTTGAGGGTACAATGCTACTGGTAACAGTAATGTAATCTTTCTCGTATATCAAAAATTAACATTTTCTAGCCTGCACTCTCCGTTTACTCTAGATTAATAATTATTGCTAGGACTAGATGATTTGTGCGCATTTTATCACATAATCATGTTTTCCTCAATGCCTTTATCATTATGCATTGCTATTCATTGTTTATCAATTTAGCAACATTGCTATTGTTTCATAACCTCATAGTATAAAATAAAGACGATCGCGTCTATTTCCGAAAAAAAAATGGAACTCTAGGGCGATTTCAATACGCTATTGTCATGTTAGGATTACGGAATACGTCATTAGGGACTTTTAGATTTGCACAACGACAACGTGGATTGCTACAATCGACATCCTTTTTATCCACTGCCTTGAATGGACGTCACACGTATCAGTCCACGCAAATCTAAAAGTCCCTAATACTATGTTCGCACAATTCAATGGGTGACCCACAAATGCTATTGAAATTGCCTTAACTTTATTTTTCAAAAGAAGTAGTGATCGTGTTGATACAAATTTTCTATTGTATGGCCATTATGAAGCGGACTTCATGAAGCTATTCCCTTTTCTGTTAAAGGTAAAGACCAGTATTGGAAACGCCCCAATTTCAAAAAATGAAATGGAAGCTCTCATTACCAATCATGTGAAAGAATATGCTTTGACTAATACATGATCATAATAAAATTTGCCGGGAAACCGCCTACTAATTTATATATTTGGAAAATTCGTTTCTCTCATGGTCTGTGAGAGATACAGGGTAGTCCCATATACATCTTTCTGTGTATAGTGCTTGTAACTTTACGACCAAATGTCTTATCATTTTGATGATTCCAAAACCTTGCAGATGCTTGATGCTAGATGATCAACCTTTTCTGATTGATTCCACAACGTTTCTTTCACAATGCAATCGCATGACCATTACTGGTCTTTACCTTTAATAATGATAATCAAAGGAAAACAATAATTAAGTATATCCAACGTGGTTTTAAAATGGTAGAGGCATATAAATAAATTTAGAGAGTTGCAATATAATAATTACAATATAATAATATTATCAGATGCATAAAGCACATACTATACAAATATACTGCACTTTCTAAAGGGTATTTTATTGCACCACCGATAGCCAAACTGGCATGACAAGGCGCTGGAAAAAAATCCACTTCAAATCCAATTCATACCCATTCACCTCACATGGGTGGAGAGTATCGCGAGGATTTTATGTCTCTGCAATGGAACCGCGTCCATTTGCCTATAATTATAGCCAAATGGCAGGTCATCATGATATTTAAAACTTACAAATGTATAATACATATATTGTGTTTTATTTTACTTTTAAGTGTGTTAGTTCACGTACTTCATTTGTGTACTTAATGTTAACTTAATTAACATAGCTTTTAGAATAGCTTACTTGATGTGTTACATTATCTTTGATTTATTAATTAACTTGAAAGATGACAATCTGACATGTTCGGCCGACTGATTTGTGATCTGTCAGAAAATTATTTCTCGATTAAAAGAATTGCGGATAACTTGACAGACATTGAAGGAAAGTAATTAGTCATTCCCTTTATTAAGAGTTTTGTGGGTTTTTATAACGTACAGAATCGCTGCTATTGTTTTGGTATTAACGCTTGGATTTCATTGTGTGCTGGTTGTGTTTGAGATACAGCTTTTTAGGTATTATCATAATTAGACAGCTCTCTCTCTTCCTTTCTGTTAATCAAACATGCAAGCAGGATTAGAGGACTTATGGTTTATAGAATAAAGAGTGAAGAAAATAGTTATTGCGCAAGGGTTACTCTGGAGACATAATTAATTACGACCTGAGGGACATTGATGTGGCTTCTCGGACGTTTTATGTCTGCATTAGAAATTATCACGTGGAGTCTCTCGTGTGGTCGCTATAAAGGGGAACATCTTCACTTCCAACTCCAGTCAATGAATTGAGACTATTAATTTGGGCGATAGCAAATGTAGTAGTAGTCGCTCTATGCAAATTTATTTCATTTTCCATGTGATATAAACAGTGACAAGATAAACGTAATGATATAACCAAAAAAATTAGCATTGAACTATCTTTGACATTTGTTGAATAGTCTTTATAATGCAAATTGTTTAGTTACAGGAAATGAAAAACGAACCTACCTGGAAACAATGCTTGTTATGTTTCGGTTCGCACAATAATAAATTAAACTTTATTCTTTGATAACTGAATTTTGGAAGATTACGGAGTCAAAGTTACATGACAGACACCATGATAAACAAATAGAAACAGTGGCATGATGACCAGATGAGGATGTTAAATGAAGAAAATAAGGGTGAGCAACTGACAAACAAGGAAAGAGGGGAGCGGCAGAAAGAGAAGAAGAAGAAGAAGAAGGCATAGGGAGAGATATATTTAGAGATTGTTGGTAGAGGGAGAGGCAGAGAAAGATAGAAAACAAGAATAGAAAGAGAGAGGGGAAGGGATGGGAAGAGAAAGAAAGAGAGAGAGAGAGAGATGGAGAGAGAGAGAGAGACAGAGAGAAAGGCCATGTAGGAATTATTTTTAGTAGTATTTTATGGTTATAGACGAGTCACAATTTCGATGTTAAAAAACAAATTCAATGACAATTAATTTGCCTCGATCCAGTCAGCAACTACTCGTAATTCAGAGTATCGTTCTCAGTAAAAAAGAAAAGAAAAAAAAAAGGGCTTTTTCTTGATGAGAAGGAAAACAAATGTTAGAGTCGTTAGCAAACATAATGAAGGACAGGGTTATTGAGGACATGAAGAAGAAAACAAAAATCATCAATATATACAATAAAAAGTAATGGACCTAAAATAGAACATTGAGGCACGCCACATTCAATGGTCTTTATAGAAGAGTGTGCATCGTCTACGAGTACAATTACGGTATTTTATCACGCATCATGCGATATCGATGATGTTGTTGATGATGATGATGATGATGGTGATGATAATGATGATGAGGAGGATGATACTGATGATGATGATGATGATAATATTAGTAATAATGATGATATTAATAACAATAACAATGATAATATCAACACTAATGATAGGCATTAAATATAAAACATATTGCATGTAAAATATAAATTCTTAAAATTAACTTTTACTAAAATTATATTATCTAGGTTAATAGATATAGGGGTCTTATTTCATTTCGGTTGTTTAGACAAGGTATTCATTTCAGTATCAGTGGGTGTAGACAATTGAATGATTGACAGATGTAAACCATGACTGATAGCTATTATAGAAATTAATAGTTGCATGTAATGGAAAGACAGAATGTGTCTCTTGTTAATGCCTGCAAATTTTTATCAAGTTGATTGAAGTCGAATGAAAATATAGAGCAGGTTGGTGAAAGAAAGAGGAAAACGAAACTAGAACGCGAATCTGCTTTCAAAACACGATGCAGGGTGATATTAAAGATCACTCTTGTTTATCCTTATAATCATCGTTGCCAACCACTTAAAGGTAAAGACCAGTTATGGTCATGCGATTGCATTGTGAAAGAAACGTTGTGGAATCGATCAGAAAAGTTTGATCATCTAGCATCTAGCATCTGCAAGGTTCTGGCATCATCAAGATAATAAGAAATTTGGCCCATTCTTCGTAAAGTTACAAGCACTTTACACTGAAAGATGTATATGGGACTACCTTATATCTCTCACAGACCATGAGAGAAACAAATTTACTAAATAAATGAATTTGTAGGCGGTTTCCCGGCAACGTTTTAATCATCATGTATTAGTCAAAACATATTCTTTCACATGATTGGTAATGAGAGCTTCCAATTCATTTTTCGAAATTAGGGCGTTTCCAATAGTGGTCTTTACCTTTAAATGCATAACAACTATTACAAGAACCCTTGAATATGAGCAATATTGAGCATGAAAATGAACGTTAGCTTACAATTTGAAAACCGATTAAAATAAGACATGGAAAATCGAGACTTTCACTGTTACAATCACAAACATAAGCCCCCAGATCCAAGAAACACTTCGATGTAAACTAAAGTATGACCACGTGGTATTCCTTTGCTTAATTCAGAAGAGCTCAAAGACTTTCGGATCACAAATATCATCATTGTTTTTCATTACTCTAGTGAAAGTTAGACATCCAAATTGAATAAAGTAAACCCAGCCTTGAAGGTTGAACTACACCCAGTCAGTGACTATCAATTTATTTTGTATGCACTATGCAAATATAAATTATAGTCCTCAACCACATTTACAAAGTTATTAATGTACCGAATGAGAATACGTACTTAATAGTTCTGTTTGTATTAACGAAGTGGTTCGCTGCCTCTCTAATTAAATGTATACGATACAAAACGACCAAAACAGCATACCTTAGAATGATAGCATATATTTTTAATTTCAGTTAAAATTTGTGGATTTCCAATTTACAGAGTGATTTTGAATTTGTTTCATTAAAGTAGTAGCCTTTAACCTGACGGTGTTATAATAATTCTTCAAGAATCGAACTAGATTTGGTCCAAATGACTTGTAACTTCTACCAATCATAAATAAATAATGATATCATATTTGATACTTGCAGGTTGCGGATGAACAATGAATAATGGGTATGTTAGTTATGTTTATAAATTGATGACGTGGATCCTTATCAAAATGGTTAAAAGCGTACACGTGACCAGGCATTTATTTTGCCTAACGCGTAATTTGGATAATGAACTGTTATTATCCAATTCCAATGACCGGCCATTACTAAAATCATGTTATAAAACATCATTTTATAAAACAAATAAAATATAATCTTATAAAACAAACAATACACATCATTTTGTTCGGGCATTAGTAAAATTACAAACAGTCGGTACCTTCATAACAGTCTGAACCCACCCGGCTACCGCCTCGGGCGTGTTAGACTGCTCCAAACGTACCTTGTGTGGGTAATTCTTACTAGTGCCCTCACTGATGTGTATTATTTGTATACTATAATCCATTTGTTTTGGAGACAGAAGGGCGTATCCATTAATATGGATTTAATGTCAGTCTTTCTCTGTACAGACACTTTTAGGCAACTGCCGATTGATTTCATTCTGAATCGACGTGACTGGTAGGGAATTACACAACCGCAAATTTAATTTGTTTGTTTTACAAAGATTTGGCTGAATCATTGCTTATACTTATATTATTCTTTTATAGAAAAGCCCATACTTTTCATTAGTACTTTCATCTTGTCTTTTGCTTTTTTGTTTTCAACCTTAAAATCTTTTCATTTTATCTTTTCATTGTTCTTAAATAATTTATGTAGTATGAATTTTTTTGTTGACATTCAAGGCACATTCAAAATAAAAGGCCTACTCTGACATTATAAAGTTAGAACAAATAAAGAGACAACTAAATATTCATTAAATAGTAAATAAAAAGATTTGATTTATATTCATTTAGTTAACTGTATAGGCCTTAGTACATAGAATACAAAAATTATCATTATTATTTTCATCAACATTTTAATTATCGTTTTTATCATTATTATCATTATTAATATCACGATCATCATGATCATCATCATCATCAATGATTATTCATATCATTAACATCGTTGCCATCACTCTCACGATTATCTTTAGTATTGAAGGTGTATCACAAGTTTATGCTTGCACTAAAAAGAAATAGACATGCCCGTAATATGCAGGGAATGGGGAGGGTTGCAACAACTCCTCCACCCACACACACACACAATACACCCCGAGCATTTTAAACCTACCATTTGTCTATTCGTTTGAATGTTTCTTCGGCCATCGAAGTGGTCTCATTGGAATTTTCATGTCAACATAACTGTGATGGCAACGCCATAGATAATGGGCTATCATAATGTTACCATACATTGATAATAATGAATGTTCGACCGCTTCGCTGGCTCATTTTTATCAGAACCTGAAGAAAGGATAATTTGGCCATGAAATACAGCCCCTTCATAAAATACCTGTAGGATGTAGACCAAAAAATATAAATACTTCAAATAAACTGAAATGAATATTAAGCAAATTAAGAAATAAGTAAAACAAGAAAGTATGCAGTAGATGACTGACTTACATGGCTGCAACACTAGCTGGTAAACCGTGAAGTCTCGGGAAAGGCATTTTTCTGCAGTAGCTTCCCGCGTCAATACAGCATCAGTATCGTTTCAATATTTTGTTAAACGGCCGTAAGTTGTTCAGACAACAAAACTGTGGAATTAGACATTACGTGAAAGGAAAGGCATGCTCTCTTTTGGTAAATGATGAATATTCTTGAAAAAAACCTTGAAAAAAAAACAGTCAGCTTTGTACCATTCCGCTCGACAAACCGTCACAACGATTGTGATTAAAAGTAAATGAAAGCGTGCTTAGCTTCAGGAAAAAAATGTTGCATGTAATTTGCCTGACGATCCTCACACGATACTTGTTATGCTTTTTAGAGAAGCATCGATAACACGTGTTATCGATGCGTGGAAGGACGCCGCCTTTCAAAACGCATAAAAAAAGGGGAAGGAGAGCAAATATATTTGTCATATTCATTGTAATACTTCATTTACACCGGCAAACCGACCCCCCTCTCTCTCTCTCTCTCTCTTTTTCTTTATTTGCCACTTGCTGTGGGGAGGGAGGGGAAGAGGAGTACCCTCACCCTGGTATCTACGCCACTAGATCAGTTTGATTCGGCTGAGATGCTCGCAAAATGATTAAAGCTTCCTGTAGAGCCCATTAGTAAAATTGGACCATAGCCTATTGTTCGCGGGGAAGCCATATGTTTGTCAACTCCATCTAATTTATATGATGCATCGTTTAAAAAAATCTCACTAATTTATTCATGCTGACTGATCTACCGAACCAATGTCATTGAATACAGTGCGACAGAATAGCATCGCCAATCAGTGGCGGATCCAGAATTTGCCGATAGGGGGGGGGGGGGGGGGGGGGG
>BEXV01000826.1:49759-66228 GCA_003118195.1 Hemicentrotus pulcherrimus | reverse complement strand
AAAAAAAGAAGAAAATAATGACAAGCAACAACAGGCGTGTAAGATGGCTTCTTCTTCTTCCATTTCTAACTTGGTATTGATAGAATCACCTGCATTTTCTGAATACCCATTCTATCGCCTCCTTATCCTGCCTTCTGTCTTCCCTTTTCCCCCTGATTCTCTCCAGTCTCTTGATCTTTGCTCTCACCCTTCCATCTTTTTGTTCCCCTCTCGCTGTCATCCTCGACCCCCTCCCCCTCTCTCTTTTCACTCACACCTCACAATTTATCTATTTCATATAATCTGTATCTATCTTCCTCTCATTCTACTTTCTCTTTTACAATTAGTGATCTCTCTCTCTCTCTCTCCCTCTCCATCACCCTTTGACTCCCCCTTTCTCTCTCCCTGCTATATCAACCTTCCTCCCATATTCCATTCTATATTACTCTCACTCTCCTGTTTACTAGTCTTTTGGGCAGTAGTCCACCGTTATGATTCAAGAGGCAATTAAATCGCGCGTTAAATCTCGTGGGATTTCGTTCTATTTACTCTACTTCCAAACGTGAGAACTACCAGTGCGATGTTTTTTCGGCGCAAATCCTTTGATCTTCTTGATTGCCTGTCTCTTATCACTTAGAACGTGGAAGGCTATTTAAGAACTTTCAATTGATATGATAGATACATTGAGATAGGCCTAAATACTAACATATTTTTGTACTGACTTGCCGCTATTATAGTGCCCTTTGGTAAGGTATTAATTCTCATAAAAGGTCCTTCGGAAAGGACTTTAAGCCGCCCGCCCCCTCACCCTGGTCGCTTACGCCTTCTTAACAGTCAGGTCAAACAAACATTCACTCAACAAATGAAATTATGAAGATTACCTTACGGTTGAAAATTCTATAAACTTTAATCTTTTTAAAGTACTGGAAACCAAATAAATTATGAGACATATAGAGCCTAAAGCAATACCAGTTCTAAATTTTTGAAAATAACACAGAAACACCACATTAAAAAAAGAAAATCAATAATTCACTTTATAATCTATTTTGCCATTTTGTGATATGCATAATTACATAGGATCACACATTTTGCAGCAGTTTCTTAACAAAACGCAGGTAATCTATAGAAAAGTATTTTTACATTATACTGCACATCCGAATTTGTATTAATACATTAGGGTTATATGACTTAAGATGAATTTAATGTCTGTGATTATTGCTGTATTTCGATAAAGCTTTTACATTCGTATACCTTAATGCATCATGTAATACTTAGTAAGGAAGCTTGTCCAGTTGGTATGTCAGAAATATTTGTTAACATGCATTACTCGGTAAATTTGACGAATGATCTTGGCGCATGCATGGGAGGTTGATTATTTGTCTACGCGAGCTGATCGGCGACCGTGACAGCTAAAGGCATGGAGGCCGAGCCCTCTAGCCTCCCATTTGATATCCTGACGCATACCATGCCCTGCGATCGAATGTCGGACCCAAATACTTGATTATCAACGCCGGGATGGAATCTCGATTAGCGCAACGCGTGCGAGAGTATAGGTATAGCTACCATACACACACTCTTCTCCTGTCTTTCGCCTAGCTATCTTTCTCTCTCTCTCCCTCCTCGCCTCCCCTACGATTATCCCCAGCCTTCCCCGTGTTTAAGCCCATGGCGTAGAATATAACACGACCCAAGCAACCTTTCTGGAATACCATTGCACTGGTACTGGACCTCATCTTGTAGAAACAACAAGCGGCGGAGCGATTTAGAAAACCAACTAGGAATTAAGCAATCGAGGTATGTGTTTTGATATGGAATACAACATAATTATCACTGGTGGCTTAATAAGTTTATATCAGAAGTAGATAGCGTTTATGAAATGGCTGCACGCTCTGCGTTGCACTGATTCCACATTATGTAAAGTTGATTGTTACGACATGTGTGCTATCTTAAAATTAAGTTTAGCTAGTATACAGCTGTGAAGTTTAGACCTCTTTGGGTTTTCAGTTTAAGCGATATAACATGGTCCGTCTAATCTGGTATCGCATCATGTTGTTTGTGGTAATTTAACATGTAACATAATAAGCCCATGGTTGTTGAGATATAGGCCTGAGAACCAGGTTGTGTGAATGTGGGGCCTATCGAAAGGTTTGTTGATGTAGTGTTTTCCAATACATAAATGTTTCTGACATAGTGTATTAACTTCATTGCATTGCAGGTTACTGTAAATACATGTTCATTAGCAATTGGCAATCTCATGTTAGTTTGTTCTCAATGAACAAACATGGCGATTTAATAATTCTTTGACAGCATCATTAATCTTTTTTTCAGTTGTACTTGAAAGCTATAGATTACATTGAATGTCTAATGAAAAGTTTGTAAATATTGGTACGAATTGAGTACTACATGAACCAAATATGAATGTGGTACGTAGTCATTAGTTTCCTCTCGAAATAATTCATGGCATTTGCAAATATTACAAACCGATTGCCTGTCTGATTATCAAGATATTTATCTGATTATCAAGATATTCATGATTGGAAATCGAAATCAAATTTTGCGTTTTCCTAACTGTTTTTATAACACTTCAGTCTATTGGGGAAAACTAATATAGTAAAACCGGTTACTCAAATATTTTTAGTTTTTTGAGGCACTTCTTGATCATTTTGAAGCGCAATTTTGTCAGGGCTCCAATATAACACCATACCACAGACACTGATAACACCTAGGGCTGTGCATCTCAGCTTTAACTTTGTTAACCGATGCCTTTAAGCTTTACATTACCATGGAAACTTTAATTGTGATTGTCCATTAACATCGTAATGATTTCCATCACGATAACAGTCCACCATCACTGCTTCCATTATTTCGACCATTTGCACTATCATTACCTCTGCCACCATAGTCACCCCCACCACCGCCACAACCAGGATTGCCACAACCAGCATCGCCACATCCGTTTTCACGAAGTGACGGTAGCGAGGAAAATCCGCACGCAAATTGTATGCGATTTTCATTCACTACCGTCACTTCGTGAAAATAGGGACGCGATTGTCATCACCACCAATACCACCATTTCCACTATCACCGTCATCAACAGCACCATTACCACAATTCCATCACCAATATCATCACCACCACCATCACCACCACCACCACAACACCACCACCACCAACATCACACCATCATCACTACACTACACCACTATTTCGACCATCTTCACCACCACCCATCGCCACCACCACCGCAACTACCACCACTTCCCTGCATTACCACCATTCCCACCACCATTAACATCGTCACCTCCACCAATTTTTCCGCCACCAGCTCATTGCTACTAACATACCCATCACTATGCAATTACCATCATCGCTACCACATTCTGCCACCAGTCTGCTACAAATACCATTCGTGATATCCAACTGCGTATTCCAATGTAATTGACACCAGGCACCGGTATCATACGACGGAGTAGTCAAATGACAGACATGCATCATGTACTATATACCTCTCCATGCATATACACTGTCTTCTAATTAAATGGCAGATGTGTACTACTATGTATATTATATAATAAAGTTCGTCCGTTCCGATTCCACAAACTTTGGAACAAGTCAGACCTTCCCCGATATCTGCAGTACTTACTCAATCCTGTATCCTGCATAGGATTTTATGGGCCTTTTTAGAGATTAGCTTTGTGTTAAACAATTTATCCAATAAAATATACTACTACTTTCACTATTACTACTACCACTACTACTACTACTACTACTACTACTACTACTACCACTACTGTTACTACTACTACTACTACCACTACTACTACCAGTACTACTACTACTACTACTACTACTACTACTACTACTACTACCACTACTACTACCACTACTAACACTACTACTACTACTACTACTACTACCACTACTACTACTACTGTACTACTACTAGTACTACTACTACGACTACTACTACTGATACTACTACTACTACTACTACTACTACCGTTCTACTACTTTACCACCACTTATTATTTCATGTAATGAGCTATTTGAATAATTCAAGCGTTTCGACTTTTAGCAAGACCACTCGCTAGCATTGCTGGAAGTGGCGGGGGGGGGGGACGTTGATGAGGGGATGGTATTACTTTGATGGCAGCTTTGTCGTTACTTGGGTGGAAATGCACTGAAACCTGAAATCATCTCTCTTTCTTTTATATCATATTTTTAATAATAATTGATCATAACGTAATGTGTTTTGTATTGCGCATTTCAACACAAGTCGCTTTACAAAATAAAAGTAATATAAAACAGAGAGCAGATAATACACTAATGATCTAAATACAACTACGTGACTTTATTGTGTATAAATTAAATATTTGTTTATGTATTTGTTAAACATATTAAATGTGTACATTATTTGAATAGAAATGTATAATTTTCTAGAATCATTTTGTAAGCTGGTCGATTTGTAAAGGTTTCGTTGCCTAATTCCTGCTCTCTGTTTGAATAAGAGAGAATGATTAAGATAACGAAACACGTGTAAATACGAAAGCACAAGCTAAGAAATTATACCCAATGAGATATGTACATGCATGTCATGGACGTGTACACATTAATTTCCACTGCACGATGTAGGAAGGTTTTTAGGTTTGTTTGAAAAGTTCCAGACTAGTTTGAGATCTAAACGATTTGAGGAAAAGTTGTTTCATCAATATGACTTCAGAGTGTCCTTCGCCTTAGCTTTTGGTCTTTATTTTGTTTATCTAGACCAGATTCTGAGAAGCATATTCGAGAGTTCTTTTGTAGGGGCATGACGTATGAGGAATGGCTTTAGTGACAGATATGAACATGTTTTTTGTTGTTGCCATGTCTGATTGCAAGAATAGTATCGCAATGGACATCATTATTTCCTATACTTGGGTTCTGGTAATGACCGCAGTGCTCATTATTCTAACATTCATGAACATGTAGCCTACACAGAGTCATACAGACAGAGGCGGTATGCCTATATTACCTTATAAAGTATGGATACATGAATCTTGGGCGTCTCCAGGACATTTTTGAAGGGGGTTGGTGATTGGGCAATTTTTGCCGATAATTATTTTGATTTTTTTTAATTGAAATTTGTAAATAAGCAGGTGTAGATTGACAGTAAAATGGAAATTTCTTTTATCTGCAGTCTGCATAATACTAGGTTGCATGGAGAGAAAGAGAGAGAAGTAAGGAAGGGGGAAGGGAGAGAGAAGGGGGAGAGGGAATATGACATCAGTGAAATATTTTATATCTTATGTGAGCAGTACCCCCCCCCCCCCAAAAAAAAAAAAAAACCCACAAACTCCTGACAACATAATATATTACACGATACCTAATGCCTTTGATGCCATTGCGTTTAACATTCATAAAACAGATTGGGGGCTTAAACGTGTATGCTATAGGCACACAAAGGTGATATCTTTATAACTGCCTTATTCACACGGTCAGTGATGAAGTTGGTGGGGGGGGGGGGCACAACCAGGCCGTGCTCCCTTTAAAAAGCCCGTCTAGCATACATAAGGTGCTCAAAGTTAACTATGCCCTATTTCAAAATATCCACAAAAAATGGACCCAAAAAAAGTGATAACGTTTTATTATCACTTTCGTTGTTGCTCTAGATACCCTTTTGAGCCATATTTATTTTTAAGGACATGTTTTGAAATTTGAATAACTATTCGGCTATAGATATTTTCAAATTTCGTCCTATACCCCGCCTTTTAAAACTGTATTAGGTAAGCCTCATGCCCCTGACTTTAAGAATAATGCAGTCTGTGGGCCACGCTTTGGGCGCAGCCTCGTTTCGAACAGGATACTAAACAGAAAACACAAACCACCATTGACCTGAAAACAAATGATTTCATTCAAAAACAAAAACAAATGTTTTAAGGTAATAGAAAGTGAATGCATAAGCAACACACAGGCTCTCAGTATAGGCATTTCTGCTTGTGCTGACTTTTTCTTAACATTCAAATGAATCATATTTGACGAATAAAAGAAAAAAATAAACCTAGTCCCATTAAAATGGTCTATGGACGCCTTTACTCATCGTCGCTCACATCTGTCGTCATCAATGTATGGGCAGCACACATTACTCATTAATCAATTAACGAGGTACCGCTCAGTGACGTACAGGGATGTCACTTGAGTATAATTACGTCGCTCATCTCCTGGGTCATAGGGGGTAAACCCCTTCCCCCTACCCACTCGGCATGGAAAAGGTCAGGTTCCAGGGCAGAGGCACAACCGACATGTGCTTTGAAATGACAAAGATTCTGCATAGACTTTAAGTATTGACAAAAACGGGAAAACTTTGCAACACCCCCATAACGAGAGAGGAATTAGCCGATTTAGAGATTCTTGCTGAAGATCTGTGCCCCTCTTCCAAAGGTGTTACACCCCTCTCCCCAAAAGGCACTTATAAGAATGATGCAAAATATTGATTGTCAAAGAATTTGTAGGTTTTTGTTTGTTTGTTAATTGGTCTGTGTGTTCCTTCTGGTCAAGATTTATGTTGTATTAATTGTAACCCCCTTTTAAACGGAATCCCGGATCTGCATCTCCCTTCTCGTTATGGGAAAGGTTATAGTTCAACAAAACTATTGTAGAGAGCAGCCGTACGTGATTAATGAATTAGTTGTGTTTGTAAAAAGGAAAAAAAAAGTAGACACTTTACTTTCAAGAAAATATATCATGTACACCAAGAAACTTGGAAGAGAGCAATTTCTACCTCAAAGGAAGGGGGAGGTTTGTTATAATGTTGAATTTGTAGATATTTAAACAATCCATCCTATCCCGATTCCACTGTTCACCAGTTTTATATTTCAAGGAGTGTACTCAAAAGGGTCCAGCACGAGGGGGAAAAACACAATTATCCTCTTATTTTAGCAATAAGTGTCAATATGACGCGATCAGTAGGAGTTCAACATCTTTACTGCATAATGGGATATGACGATACATATCACGATAAGAAGTAGAGTACAACGAGAGAGGCACACATTTCATCTAGATTCTAGACCGTGCTTGTGTGTATGTGGGTGCGTGTGCGTGTGTTCGGGAGCTGTCTTCTGTTGCTCATAATCTTTTTCATATAGCTAGCAAAATCCTTTATCATTTTAATCTATTATAACAGCCACTGATGATGCACGATTTATTTATTTCCCCTTTTGAGTTGATTTTATGTTTATTTATTCCACATCAACGTTATCTACATTTTACAATCTCATAACTGTAGATGTATGAAGAAGAAAATAACTTTTCACACCATCATTGCAGTGTGAGAAATGCCCCGACGACATTGGTCTACGATCGATATTTTCCACCCTTTTGATTTTCTTAAACTTCAGCCTGAGACTGAACACTAAACCCTAAAACGTTCCAAAAAAGCTCGTTGAAATATTAGCCTACCCACAGCCATATATCTTTGAGTATTTTGAGGAAAAACGAGCTGGATTGTATTGGCAAAATAATGTCTGTTGAACAAAACAAAAATGATAGTAGTCAGGAATAATTTGGTATTTTCCCCATTTTGTTTCCACAGGAAATAAGCTGACAAAGGAACAGAACAGGGTCAAAGTGGTATGTATAAATTAAATTACACATTCATGCACCTGCACACGATCGGGAAAAAATGGTTCCATACACCAATATTAAAAGAAAAAAAAATTGGGAAAAATAGAAGGTGTTCGACATCACAAAAAACTTTTATCGATAGAATGAATAGAGAATTGAACCAGTTTAATACAGTTAATGCAGCTAAAAAGCCGTCGGTATACTAATCTCGACTATGAAAATCCAATGTTTCTTTTATAAATGTCTTTGGTGTTTAAAATGCAAGTTGATGATGTTCATATCGGGCTTCAAAAAACAAAACAAAACAAGTAAGGGAGGACCTCTTATTCTGAAGAAGGAAAAATGCAAGAGAAAAATATATTTTATCTTAAAAAAACAAACATTAACGTTTTTTTCCATTGCCTAAAACTTCAAAGGGCACATGTGGGGTTAGGCCTCTTCTTAAATATCCGAAAATGTCTTAATAAGTTCGTTAGCTTTATGGACCTATCATATTCATAATTAATATGTTAGATTGACGTTATAGTAGCGTTTGGCGTGTACCAACACTCATTTTTTATGATTTAAACAGCAACATTTATATAGGGCCGTCTGCCTCTTTATGCCCGTGATAATCTTGTACAGTAAATAAAGACAGCTGGTAGTGAGGTCGTTTTCGGAATCTAATTTGTTCAAAATGTCACCTTCAAGTTGGTTGATCTATAACAGTGTGCAAACAATGAAGACCATGTGATGATACCCGTATACATGATTATTGTGTGTCGGCATTATGGCATTGTCAGGTCCAAGGGCGTACCGAGGGAAGGGGGCAGGGGGAGGGGGTGATTGACCGAAATGAACTTAAGTATAAGCCACAAATGACATGTAAAAAGTGATCCTTAAAATTTGCCAAGTTAAGATAATGAAGGACAAAAAGAAAGCTTTAAAAAATTGTCATTACTTTTTTTAGATTTTGTTGAAACGGGTCGAAATTTGAGTAGGCAATTTTGTAGTGAAACCCTAGGTTAGAACCCGTTCAACGCATTTGTTCGAATTGCTAAATAAAAGAGAGAAAGACAGAGACAGAAAAAGAGAGAGGGAGAGGGAGAAAGAAAAGCATGAGAGGTAGGGAGGTATGTTATATATAAATATAGACGTAAGAATGATGGAGGAGAGAGAGAGAGAGAGAGAAAGAGATGGAGCTAAAAAGAGAGAGAGAAAAAGACAGGGAGAGAGAGAAAGAAAGAGAAAGAGAGAGAGAGAGAGAGATAGAGATGGGTGNATATGTGAATTTATGTCATATTCCTGGTTGCTGTTGCTTTTACTCTTACACTCGAGTATTTATGTTACACTATAATGTCGAATTTTTTTCTTTAATGTATTAAAATAAAAATATGTTTGGATTGAATTAAAATAAAATTTGAATTTGAATTTGCATCTGACCTCCACCCCCACCATTGCCACTGCCCTTCCGAAACGCTACGCCACAAAATTATGTTTTTCTTTCTTTGTAAACCAGCATGCCTCTATGGGCGTGAACAGGGAATTCGGAGGGCAAAAACAGCATTATAGGCAAACCCATAAACGGAGGAAGGACTACGTAAAAAACTAGGGGCATCAGTCGATCAGTCCGGGATGGGGTTGCTTAGTTGTACCTGATTGTTCGAGTATCAACAATTTTGTTATTGCTAATTTCTGATCAGTCATGTTTGCCTCCCCCATCCCATCATGAAAAACAAATCGACGCCTCGTCTGTTTACCTTTCTTGACAATTGAGGTGTGCATGGGGTGGGATGGAGTGGGAAAGAAGGGGCAGGAGGGGGCGGGGGTAGAGAGGGCTTCTATAAACACCCGTAGTCCTCCTTGAGTGACGTGTATGTGTCTACTGACCTATAACCAGCCATTAATCAAAACATTTAATTGCTTGCCCTGAGAATACCGTTAGGGTTCAGGGAGACGGAGATATCTTAAAGGAGCTATAGGAGAAGGAGCTATAGGGGCTTCTCTCATACATTAGGAGTATTATGATTGTATAGGCCTATGCTAAATCCAAACCACAACCCAGTGGCGTCAATTCGTCTTAAGGGTGGAGCTATAGGTGAGGACGGGGGATTTCCATTAATCGGAAGCATGCACTGCCTATTTTGAACACGTGTTGTTGTTGATGTGTGTTTTTTTCGGGGGAGAGGGTGGGTGGGGTGGCCTGGGGGGGAAAAAATGGCAGGACCCCGATGATGAACAGTTTTTTCAACACAGCTAAGTGGGATATCCGTCATCTACTATAATTCTTGATTTTATAATGTATGAATGAATTGTTCTTTATCATGTGATTTGCGATACCACGTACGGTACACCACTAGGTCCTATACAGTTCGTCGTCTTGTAATCTCTCCATACATTCACGCATCAACTGACTCACCTGCTTCACGCAATTTATAAAACACATTCGTGACGAAGTTTAGATCAGATATTCGGCTACTCCAACATGCCTCACATTCTATCTTGTGCACCCCTCTTTCTTGTTCCTAACCTAGTTCGTCCAAACACTTGTCTTTCTCTCCCTCCTCCCCCCTGTCTCTCTCCCTCTCTTTCTTTTTCTCACTTTCACTGTTATATGTTTTTTTTCCCTGCGTGTTTTCCGTTAGTATTTCAATCTTATATTCCGAATAACTACTGTAACGTTTCATGCCGTATTTACAGAACATTGCCAGCCATCCGGCGTGACAGGAAAACTTTGCAACATCCCCATAACGAGAGAGGAATTGAGCCGCTTTAGAGATTCTTGCTGAAAAAATATGTCAGGTTTGTTTACAACAATATTAATTATTTGTAGAAAATCCTTGATTCTATAAATCTTCTGCATGTTCTTTGTTTAAATATGAACAACGTGCACTAAGTTTTTTTTAAAAATATTTAAGGGCTAAGTTAAGATATGAATAGAACGAAATAAGTTTAAAAGGAAAAGAATTGAAGTAACACCGGCAATTTTATATACGACTTTCATATGTTATTATTTTAAAAAAATGAACAAAACTAATGAACCTATTTATTTTAATTATTTTAAAGAAATAATGATAATATTTCATTGCGCGGGGTCAACATGGTAGTTTAACTTGATAAACTTTTAATTCTGTTTTCTGTTTCCTCGAAATCCTCTTAATAAATCCGAAATACGATATCCCTTCTGCAACAAAAGGAGGTAAGTATCAAACTTGAAAAAGGAACACAATCATTTGAGTTGTAATTAAACAAATTTGTTTAGTGCTGCATTTTGGAAAAAGCTCACGAAATCATGTCTCCATCCTGGTTCAAATTTCGTCATCATCCATTTGTTGTTGTTGCTCCTACAGGAAGACAAAGTCCTCTTCTGGCGTTCTTAACTTTTCTTTTATTCATTGTTTAACCGACCTGATTTTGATTCGGTTGTTGTAATGCATCGTATTCTTGAGCTAAGTCTGCCAAAAGAAGACAAGTGGCTCTGACCTGTAACTTTCCTCTTGAACATTTTGTATCATTTTATTTCCATTAGGGGCGTCGCAAGAAGGGGATGGCGCAATATACAGAACCTCATCCTTTAGGTTCATACAAATGTTATTGTCAGCAAATTTGTGATATTTATGTCGGCCCGTACGAAGGCTGATGACGTTTACATTACAATTTGATTGCTTTATTGATTTTTTAATATTTTTTTTTTCAGAACCGTTTTTCATTCAAAAATTTTAATCGGCATAATAGACGGTAGTTTAGACTTTAAACTATCCTTACGGTTAATCACACATCTTGGTGATAATTTTTTTATTATTAGGTAACAAAATTTGCCCTCTTTCTGGCCGGCACAAAAAAGATTTGACGCCCCCTATTGCATTGATTTTTAGCGACGCCCCTGTTTGTACTGCATTTCAATATTTTGACCAGGGGAGTGTTTCACAAAGACTAAGATCGACGTGCGTTGGACTCGAGCTATGGCAGGCCATTCATGCCACTAGTTCCTCTAACCATTCCTGGCATTAGTTTTTCAAGGGACGCCGTCCCTCGTGGTCTCAAATCTACATTTGTTGATAGTTCATTATTGAAGGACAAAAATTGTTATCTAAAGATGAGAGGCCAATAACGAGAGCAACCAGTGGCATGAGTGGCATACAATAGTAAAGTCCTACTTAAAGTCCTACTTAAAGTCCTACTTAAAGTCGATCTTAATTGTTCTTGATCATGTACATAATCACATTTTTTGTGATGTCAACTTTTAGTGTGAATACAACAGATATTGCACGAAAACTACATCAGATTGTTCCTAAATTTATGAACATTTTCGTACTTAAGAACGATAATTTGTTTATACCACGCAATCCTTACCATTAATATGTTTTCGGACCTGGCATTGAACATTACACAATTGCATAAATTAGATAACCCATTCATTCTCACCCAAAATTGGTCATTTCATCATTCATTAGTTCATGATTATTTTGGAGAAACATAATATTTCAATGAAAAGTTGACGTCGACGTGAAGTCAGCCTACCTCCAGATCATAAATCCGCATCGCCTCACGTTCTCCCTACAATAATTATTAAAACAGTCTTATTTCGTTGTTGCTAGAATGTGCCATTTTTTGGTGTGATTTGAAGCTCTGTGTATCATTCAAAGTTTGAATAGTGCAGTCTGAAAATGCATACATTACCTATATCTTTGTGTAAGAATATTAATGATGCTTTCAATGATAATGGAAGTTTACAGCTGCAAACTTTGATTGGATACTGTCATGAATGTATGACACATCGCCATACCACCATGCACTCATCGTTCATTCCATCCATTTGTTTTCTCACTTTTTCCTCCATCCGTCCGTCGATCACCCCCTCCCTTCTCTTCTCTTGTGTGCCAATGTGTCCGTCCGTTTGTTTGGTTCTCCGGCTGTTCTTGTTTGTTTGTTTGTCCTCTTGTTCGTTTGGTCTGTCCGCTTATATATGTATTTGTCTCTGTTTTGTTTTTTGTATTTGGTTTGTCTGCATGTCTGTCTCTTATTTTTGTTTGTTGGTCTGTCTTTCTATCTTCGTTTTTGGCTGTCTGTCTCTGGTTTCGTTGTCTCTCTTTTTGTGGTTTTGGTTGTTTATCTGTTTCTGTTTGTCCGTCTCTGGTTTCGTCGGTCTGTTTGTGGTGTTGGTTTGTCCGTCTCTCTTTTTGTCTCTGAATTTTATTTTCTGTCCGTGTGTCTGTCTCTGGTTTGGCTGTCTGTCTTTGGTTCTGATTCCTCTATTCAGCTGGTAACAAGCCAAACTACAAGGGGCCTAAGATCGAGGTCCGGCAGCAGTCGAGGTCGATAGAGGAAGGCAAAAGGGTCAACCTGTTCTGCAGACTTACAGATGAACCAGAGTCGGGTAAGTGACTACTAGTATACAATCATCTACTCGTGCTTGGGCTAGACAGTGGGCGGGGAGAGGTAGAGGGAGAATTAGAGTGGAAAAGGAGAGGGAGAGGGACTATAGGGAGAGGGAGAGGGACTAGGGAGAGAAGGATGGGAGGGTGGGGGAGAGATCACTGTTCTTGCACAAAATGTAAAGAGTGGAATTTGTACCAAAGAAAATACTGGGCAAGCCTGCTAAGTAGGCCCAATTTCCTATACTTCTTGCTTTTGCATAATTATGATGCTCCGGCGACAATCGCTCCGGACTTATTATATCCAAGATATAAGATTAGAGCTAGAGTTGCAATTTTGGTTTCATGAGGTTTAAGATTTAGGGTCGGCTTACATAGGTATGGTCCTAGAGACTTGGTTCAGGTTTGAAGTTACGGATTCTGCTTCTTTTCCTTAATTTACCGTGACACATCTGTATCAGGAGTATGAGGAACTCCCAAGATTTATAATGAACAGCTCCTTGCAGTTTATAATAACCTCCATGAATTAAAGATTACAAGAAGAAAAGAAAAAACGTCTCTACGCTTTACTCACTCTCCCGTTTTGCCCATTTGCCCTAGTACACTGGATCCTGGACGACGAAGACATGAAGAGCGGCGGTCGGTTCAAGGTATGGAACGACAAGGCCGACTGCTACTGTCAGATCCTGGTCACCAAGGAAGACGACGCCGGGCTCTACGTCTTCAAAGCCCGCAACAAACGGGGCGAATGTTGCACCACGTTCAGTCTCCACGTCATACCCGCGGTCAAACCTATCTCTGACGTAGACGTGAAGGAGCTTCTTTGGCAGAACACCCAACAGAACGAAGAGCTTGTAAGATCCAATAGCAGTAAATAAAAACCAAAATTAAAGGTGTAGTTTGCCATCAAACGGGTACCGCGTCACCATGAGGTCATCGGTTAGAGGTTTTTGTATTTACATTAATGCCGGCTGCACACGAGGAGTCATTTTCGCTGCGTTTTCCAGCGATTGGCGTTGTCTTTGACGTGCCATGAGAGTGACACTGCGCGGAAGTAAATGCGACATGAATAACGCAAACATTGCATTAATAAACTGGTATATGGGCTCATTGCCTTCACGTGCTCGAATGCAGGTAATACTGCAATCAAAATGATGCCTTGTGCGCAACCGGCATAGAGTTCTGACTGATCTTGATGGAAGTGTCCGATTCGTAGATTTTCGAGAAGTTTGCCTAAACTACAGCGGCAAATCAAAACAAAACAAAAATAAGCAAAATCATTAGTCAGATATAGTTCATCTACTATCTTGATGATGCGGTGCCCGATTGATGCCGAAATATTGGGGGAGACTTTTGTTTCGAGGAGAAAAAACCCCTCCCTTTTAGCTAAGAAATACAAAGTTCGTTGAGGTCTTCCTGCCAAATTGGTCTCCTCCGCTATATCAAGGTTTGAAGAGGTCTTCCAAGTTTTTCATTTCAATGTTAATGTGAAGTTTAATGTTCTCGTGTATCTATATATGTAAAATATAGACATAGTACATAGAAAATAAATTATATTAGTTAAATAAAGTTAAGCTGAAAAGAAAGGCTGGTACAATTATTGTTTAGAAATTTGGACCTGTGACGATATATCATAAAAAGTAAAATTATGCAAGGTCGTTTGTTGGATAATGGAAAGTAACTCTATCTGTATAAAAAAGAAGTATTGTTAATGTATAATTTCTTTATCAATTCTCTCTACTAACGATAGCATAAACCCAAATAACTATTACCATTGTCAAGCCAAATAATGCATCGAGAACCATTTTGACATTGTATTTCCTTAAAATACCTGAATATATTCTTGTATACTTGTCATTATACAGTATATTAATTTTATTTTATAAATGTTGAATGGAGTTTATGAAGTTCAACTTCTAAGAGACAATGACTCGATTTTTTTCATGTTCAATCGTATACACAATATTGAGGATATGGGCCTTGTATGTGCCAACACTAGAATAATATAGCACCATGCAAACAAAGCAAACGTGAACCATTGTCGTCATGGTCAAGATTTACCAACAAAACCTTTGTTACATGGTTACAATCGATATAATATTACCGATTGATAATAACCATAAAATCATCAATTAGATCTCACCAGCGAATTCCAGAATGATCAGTGACGTGTATGCCGATTGATGTTTGTATATAAATTGTAGAATTATTGGGAAAAGGGAATGATCTCCCTTGTCAAAATCTCTTTCTTGCATGCATAGATCCGGGCATAGATTCGGGCATAGATTCCATATACACGCAACATAATCAAAACGGGGACCCGTTTCACAGAGCCTTTTTTCAATGATAACAATCAATGACAAATCTGCTAATGACAAATCAGAAGCAAGGATTTCACTAGCTTATAACAAAAACTGTCATTTGTCACTGATGACAAGTTTTGTGAAACGCCCCCCCTGGTGTACATATATACCTTCATGGGGGAGCGGGTTTCTTTTAAAGTGTCTCATTCCGCTTCTTAGAATGCGTTGATCGACATGGAGTGTTTGGTTAACCCCAGCCCCTCCCATACTCCTTACCCACAGGCGGTTTCAACATTTTGATTTTTTTTTAAACTAGAAAGAGAGTGTCGGTATGCCAAACTTTAAATACATCGCCGATGACTGGCTTGTGTTTTTGATGCTCGATTGACTTCATTTTGACAAACTTACAAATCGAGATATAATTAATTTAAACGATAGACGTATACTTTCGATGAGAGATCATTTTAAAATCTAATTTAAATTTAACAATTTCATAGTTGTATTTCGTTTGGCTTCACGACCCGTCCACCCGGTGTGCAATTATTAAGTGAAACTTGTGTAAAAAAAGTGTTTTGTAAGAATGAAATGAATATGTTTCTATCGTAGCCTCTATCCTGCTTGATACACAACGTATCGACTCTGATATATATAAATCGGGCGTTATGTTATTTTGAGGCTGATGTCTTGTAAGGTAAATAATTGATTTCAAACATTTTGTTAAGCCTTTTGTACTAATGAAATTGACAATGATACATTAATTTTGTCAAGATATGCATTTGTGCCTTTGCACGGGTTTCAAAGATCAGGCTAACAAAACATTACAGATGTAAATGATCGAATGGCAAGATGAATTTTGTGAGACTGAAATTGACAGAGTTGCATTTTTTTAAATGTTCCTTTTAGTGAATATCTATCATACATGGTGATGTATTACTTTTTACATACTGTAAAGGTTGTCATTAAATAAAATGTGTTACTGTTCACCTGTTTTAAATTTCATGGAGTAACATTTTCTTTTTGTTATCTACCAGGCGACTTTGGAGTTTTTATAGACTTGTACTATGGAGGAAATTCATTTACTATATGTAGGCTAATTAGAGTACATTCATTTTCTTCTTTTAGTAGTTCTCATTCTCCTTTTCCCCATTACAGCATCCCTACTCTTTCTCTCTCTCTTTTCTCCAGAAGTGGTTCTAGAATAATAATTGGGTGGGGGGGGGGGGGGGGGGGGGGG
>BEXV01000826.1:23789-49401 GCA_003118195.1 Hemicentrotus pulcherrimus | reverse complement strand
GGGGGGGGGGGTGTTTCCCAAAAAGTCGAACATAACTCTAAGTTGGACTTAACAATTATGGAGAGCCATTTGTAGGCTTAAAATTAAATATATTAATAATAATTCTTTCAGGCTTTTTGTAAGTTCCACATCAAGAACATGAAATCTCCTTGAATTGATAATCAAAAATATGAATGATTTGAATCAACATTTTATACCTTTTAAAATAACTTTTACAAAATATTTTCACACATGCTAACATCTTTCCATAATTGTTAAGTCCAACTTACAGATAAGTTCAACTTAGGATCTTTGTGAAACACCCCCCTAGAGTAATGCCATCTCATGTTTACTTTTCATTCTTTACAAACAATTTTCTTCCCAAAGGCTAACTAATTTTCTCCAAGAGCCCTATCTTCTCTAAATAAAGGCAACAATGAATAGCATTTTGGGGTACTATGCTAGCAATCATGGAAATTTGAAGAAAAAAAATACCAATCCACTTTTTAGTGCATAAAAACTTGCAACCTAAAATAAACAGGCACTAAGACAGATTGTAAATGTCTCACATATATTCTAAAACAGAGAAAACGATTGATAATATCAAAAAATTGCCCAGGTAAATAATAATCACTCTTAATATTTCTTAACAACTTAAATTCAATTGTTTAGAAGACTTGAATGCAGCATCTCTTCCTTCGGTTGCCCAAACATGATATCCCCAAATCGTCTAGAAGTACAGGATGTGAATGTCTTCCATATAATTCAAGTGCTATTTGGCAAGGCATTAATCTACATTTGCCACTCCATACCCAGGAGAGAAAAGTGGATCCAGCAGCTAGGAGACCAAGGATATAATATCTGTAAACCACTTAGATCATTATTTTGTATTATACTCTAAATAAATAGTTTATTAATAATATTGTAAGTGTGTGTATGGGTGTTTCAAGTAGTCTACTCACAGATCATTTTTATATGTACCGGTACATGTACCTCTATTATAGTGTTTTTACACTTTGCAATATCTCTTCCCAGAAGTAATATTAATTTTGAAGATGATATTTTAAATATGATATA
Organism: Hemicentrotus pulcherrimus; assembly: GCA_003118195.1. NCBI lineage: Eukaryota > Metazoa > Echinodermata > Echinoidea > Camarodonta > Strongylocentrotidae > Hemicentrotus > Hemicentrotus pulcherrimus. The sequence goes on along the minus strand of BEXV01000826.1, from coordinate 48,345 downwards.
CAAACATGAAATCTAAAGCAACAAATGAAACATATTTTGGAGTGACTTGGCTCCCCTGTTAATTCTATTACAGGTACATAAAAAGCCAAGTAATGAACTGGATCAGATCACACACACTTGTGGGCAAGCGGTCAAGAATTTAAAGAAACATTTGTGATTTAAAAATTCTTAAAGGTGGAACGTGTCAAAATAGAACCCCCATTTCCTTTTCACCAATGTAAACATATGGAACAGCTACAAGTACATTAGGTAAACAAGGAAATTTACAATGGCAATAACTCAATGACATGGTTAATCAGACAATAAAATGCGCCCTCTGTAGCTCCCATTTAATGGCAGGATTGCAATCCAATGTTGATTAAATAAATACCATACAATAAAGCATAAATTACATAAAATGACAGAAAAGAGGTTTGGGCATTTATGGTCAAAACAACATATTATTTTCAAAGGTCTGAAGGTTGATTAAGTCCGGGTATTGAATATAACTGCTTTTGGAGAGAAACCATCAATAACTTTTCTCCTTTTTTTCCACTGAAGTACACACACTTTTCTACCTAAAGGCTAAAGATAACCCCATCAACCTTTTGTTTGGGTTTGTCCAAGTGCATAATGCATGGTCATTGCTCATTGGTATTGTGCAATATTCCTTGTTTCATAAAATTAATATAGGTTTACATACATACTGTAATTCCCTCTTACATATTCAAATTACTCTCTATATACAAATAATTCATTCATACTAATTGTGGACTGATTAGAATCAGCCAGGCTACATTGTAAGTCATACAAAGGAGATATCCACAAGAGAAGAAATAGAGAAGAGAGTAAAGAAAAGAGAAAGGGGGATGGGGAGAGAGAGAAAGAGATGCCAAGGTTAAACTTGAAATGCGATGTCACCTGATGACCCGTTGATTTCGACCTCTCTGTTGGAAGGTCAAAGGCCAATTTTCAGTTCCGACAACCATGGTCCTTGTCAGCACTTCATAAGCAGCCCTGAAGTGAGGATTGAAGAACACCGTGATACACGCCGGGAAGAAAAACGCCATGGAAAAATTCTTGACCAGCGACCTCAGCAGGGCTCTAATTATGGAAAGAGACATGGAATGTAAGCTATGACACATCAAAGGGTCTTGGTAACATTGTAAAGATGACAGAAAATGGTGCTTAGGTAGTGACTTCAATGCTAGATGTACAATTAAAGATAATCTGAAAGTTTGAGTGAAAGCAGACCATTATTAACGATAAAAATTGGGGAAAACTGATCTGATCGATACCTTAATTCCCCAAACTATATTATTATAATTTAATTACATTTTAGGTGAATGTAGTCATCACAAAGCAATGAATGAGCTCTATAGGGGGTCTATACCATTCCAGACATTTAAGTGTTGAAAGATTTTTAATAGCCTGTATTATGTCTTTTATCATCAGAAAACGGTTGGGAAAATTAAAAAATGGTCGGGAGAATGAAATGTTAATCACTGTTAGAGGGTGTTGCACAGTGACGCCTTCAAAGAAAACCATAGATATCTTTGTGGTTTGAGGATTTTTAAAGGATTTTTAGCATGTTAGAGGGTCAGTACAGCAGAAGGAATATAATAAGTACATTTCAGGCAAAAATTACGCAATTTTTTCATCAACCTTCAACAATGTTACCGAGTGACTTTAAACTGTGATGTACTTTAGATAAGTAGTGGACATGCTACATTCTAACAGAGTTACAAGAGCTAAAGATCCCCAAATACACCATTTTTTTTCACTTGGCTCTCTTGAGCTGTGCTCTCAAATGTTGCAGTAAATCATTGAGGAAAGATAAAGTGTTTTCCACTTCACTTTTCACAATCTTATAACATACAGATAAATGAGTACCTGTAAACGTAAGACTTTTGTTGCTGTTACATACTTTTTTTTTATCACATGCAGTTGCTTTTTTCTGAGAAAACCGCAATTCTTTTTTTCTTCTTAGAAAACTGTCCTAGTTAACTGCATGGTACGTGAATGAGCCTATAAAGTTTGCAGGAAGTTCACACAGACTATGAAGAAACGGCCAAGTCTGCCCTCTGTACATAAAGTGTCATTCTTGTGTCAGCCTTCGATTAAGCATAGCCTACATGTACATGTACAATTTATCAAGCAGCGGCAGTGTAATTTCTATTTTTAGCCGTTCAGGGGGGTGTTTCACAAAGATTTTAAGTTGAACTTATCTCTAAGTTGGACATAACAATTATGGAAAGCCGTAAGCATGTGTGAAAATATTTTGTAAAAGTTATTTTAAAAGGTATAAAATGTTGATTCAAATCATTGATATTTTCTATTATCATAGGAGATTTCGTGTTCTTGATGTGGAATTTATGAAAAGTCTAAAATAATTAAATTTTTGCTTTTGAATATATCATATTTTAAGGCTACAGATGGCTCTCCATAATTTTGAAGTCCAACTTAGAGTTAAGTTTGACTTGGAATCTTTGTGAAACACCACCCAGACCAAGTATCTTTACAAGTGCAATTTTTGAGCCATTTCTGAACAAGTGCCTTTTCAAACTGTGTCTGAGTTTTTCTACCAAATAGTAATGATTCCAGGTGAACAGGAAGTTTGGTTCAACGTTTAGAACAGTCATCATAGCAGCTTTTGAGAAGACACAAAACTTTGATTTCAAGCAGATGCATGACTGTGATAGGTCAAAGGGTTTGGATGACAGAGAAGTTTGGACCGGTGCTGCTTGACCCAATGGTCATCACTTACTGTGTAAAGCCGACACTGTCGGGTAAGGTAACTTGAACCCGTCCTGGACCAGCTGACTGGACCCGCTCCAGTGAGATTACTCTCAGTCGCATGAGGACCTTGCCTGGCGTAGCACCACCAAGAACCCAATTGATACGGCTGCACAAAAAGAATGTCTGTTGAAGAAGTGGATTAGAGAAAAATCATTGACTTTTACATTGGTTAACTTCAGGACATAGTAGAGTTCTGGTTTTGCGATTGCATTGTGAAAGATAGGTTGATTATATGTAGCACACAAGATTAATCGTGTATTGTAAAGTTCTGGAATCAGGGTTGGCATGTTTCCCGCTTCGGAGGCTTATTTCCCGGACGCCGGGAAATAAGCGGTATTTACCGGTATTTACTGCTTTTTACCGGTATTTACCACTTTTTGCCGGGAAATACCGGGAAATACCGGGAAATACCGGGAAATATATTTTTCCATTCACTTGTTCATAGGGATTGTCCAATTTTGAACATTATAACAATGGTGGCGAGTATGGTTGCTCTGGTGTGTACTATTTTTTTGGTTTTTTGTGTGTGTTTGTGTGTTTGTTCATGTGTTTGTCTATGTCTGTTATCATGAAATGCTGGAAAAAAATACAGGAAAAAGATCCCAAATATACACCTAATCTAGATATGATGTTCTTCATTAAAGAAAACCAAAATCTTCATACTAAGTTACTATTGTTGTAAAGTATATATTAAAGTAAAATCAATGGAAATTTTAACAAAATCAGGCAAGGAATAAGGAAATTAAAGCTTTTTGAAATGACTAGTCATTAGAGGGCAATATTCAATTTGATGACATCATTTATGGACAACTGTCCTTGCCTTTTGTACATCAAATTTCACAATTCTTTTAGTTTTCATCTTATTTATTTGTGTTCTTGATCCGACTTCATAACATGTGAAGTAGAATATCATTTTAGATTTAGATTATCTCAATCACAAGAAAGAATGAGAAACATGAAATTTAATGTACAAATGGCATGGAGAGTCGTCCACAAATGATGTCATCAGATTGAATATCGCCCTCTAGTGACTAGTCATTTCAAAAAGCTTTAACTTCATTTTATTCAATTATCTTAAAATTGACAATAAAAGTAACTTGTGGTATGAAGGTTTTGGTTCCCTTTAAGTCAGTTGCTAATTACCATATTCATGAATATATATTAATTAGCATATGAACAAAATGCCATGTGTTTGGGTGTGTACATGTATGCAGTGTGGATTTTATGAATCTGTTTGTGTGTTTATACTATGAGTGTTGTGCTGCCACTTATTTCAGAACAATATTTTCAGTTGTTGAGGCTAAAAACAAGTAAAATTATTAATAAATAAAGAATTAAAATCATATTTCCCGGTTTTTCCATATTTACCGGATGCCTATCTTATTTACCTGACGGTATTTACCGGTATTTACCGGCGGTAATTACCGCCACCGGTATTTACCGCCCAACCCTGTCTGGAATTACTAACATGATAACAAAGAATAAAAGATGTCAAAAACATCAGGCAGATTAAGGCATAAGCATTCCACAAATCCTTAAAGTGGTAAATTTAAGTAGATTTTCGCAGGCACAACACCTATTCCGTTTTTACAGTACTCACACACAGGATGTAATCTGATGTAGTAAACAAACATTTTTGATTGCTAACTTTTATAATCAAGATTGAAACTACAGCCCTCTTGCCTCAGTGATCTCAAGACCATACCATGTTCCTTGTCTCTGGGCAAAGAATTGTTTCTGGATCACTTCAGGGCAACAGATCTGTACGATTGCCCCTCAAAGTAGACACTAATTGTGTGTACTGTATATACAGGATGTACATGTAGCATATAATATAAAGAGGGAACTCCTTTTTCCCAAATATTTGTCTTTTCAAAGGTTTGTCATTCAAAAGGATCATAATTCCAAAATGTTGTTATTCCGACGGTTCATAATGAAATAGGGTTCACAATTCAGACAATGTCAAAGGGTTCATTTTTCTGAAGGTTTGTAATTTTGACAATGATATACATGTAGGGTTACCGGCATATTTTATTTTTGGAATAATGAACCCTACATGTACTTCCATCATCCAGATTACAAATCCTATTTCATTTTTGGACCTATGAACCCTTTTTCTTTTTAAAATTTACCAATCTTTGGAATTACAAACTTTTGGAAAAACAAAACTTTTGGACTAATGAACCTTCGTATTTGAGAAGCTTTGGAATCATGAATCTTTGGAAAAACTTGTAACCATTGTATCTACCTCATAAACACAGACAATGACCCTGTAGATTAAGGCAAACAGGAGCATTTGTTGAAGTTCTTCCAGCGATGTGTCATCTTCTATTTCTTCCACCAAGAAGCGCATCATGAACCCTGTAGTATCACTGCTGGGAGTTAGCAAAATACAAGATACATACATGTACATGTACATTAACCACTTCAGTGCAACAATTCACAAGGAAAAGTGAATTCTAAAATGACTTCTTTAGAGTATATTTTAGAATTGGGTAAGATTATAACTTACAAGCAGGTCAATTTAACACACTTGATACAAATTCACTGTCACCTATCTTCGCCCTAGTGATCTCGAGGCAGTATTAGGCAGCGAAGAGTGTGAAGAATCATTTGGCTCGAGAAAAGCCATTTATTTGTACTTTATTATTTGTAAAACTTGCAATGTAATTTAGCTTTCGGGCTACCATTTTGCAGTTGTGCAGTTTAATAAAACCATTCTACTCTACTCTACTATGAATGGATGAAACCTTGTCTACATGCCTTTAAAGGGACTTGGTAATATTGTTCAGATGAGAGAAAATAGTATCGACTTGAATGCTTGATGTACAATTAACATAATAGTGAAAACAGACCATTATTTATGAAATAAATTGGGAAAAACTGATCTGATTGATTCCTTAATTCTCCCAACTAAATTATTACAATTTAATTACATTTTAGGTGAAAGTAAATCGTCACAAAGAAATAAATTGGCTCTATAAAAAGTATACCATTATAGATATTTAAGTGTTTTAAAAGCCTGTCTTATGCATCTTTTTCATGGAAAAATGAAATGGAAAATTCAAAAATGGTTGGGAGAATTTACTGTTGTTATACATGTACATTGACACCTTCAAAGAAAACCATAAATATCTTTTTGGTTTGAGAATTTGTTCAAGATTTTTTGCACTTAGAGGGTTAGTACAGGAGAAGGAATATAATAAGTCACATTTCATACAAAAAGTAATTTCTATAGTTTGTTATCAACTTTCAACAATGTTACCGAGTCACTTTAAGGTTGTTAGAGGCTTAGAACATGCTATGATCACCCCACGAAATGAAAGTATTCTGTTATTTATCAATAGATACAGTTAAACCTGTTTATTTACCACTCAAAGGGGACTTAATAGGCAGGTGGTCTTTGTTTACAGGTTTCTGCAATACAGTGCACATGTACAGTATCAATGGTCTTCATAGACAGGTGGTAGCTAAAGCAGGTTTCACTGTACAATATTTTTTGGTGAACATACATTTTCCAGAGAATCTACATGTAACACCATTTGTTTTGGGCTTAGTATACCTACAAGCTAATAAAACCCTTCGACTTCAAGGTGCACTATCAGGATACCGAATTTACATGTATAGAGTGGTGAAGTGTGACGTCATCAAAAATCTATTTTTATAATTTCTCCATTTTTTCTTCCATTTTCTGAAAGAGCATCAACAAATAACAATAATGTCTAAAGGTCGAAAACCAATTGATTATGTTAAGGATTGGCTGAGATATGACCATCTGAATAAATATATTTCCCTATAGGAACTCATATGCTCTGGCTTGTAATGGCTAGGAGCCAGAGCATATAACACTGAGTTCTTATAGGGAATATATTTATTCAGATGGTCATATCTCAGCCAACACTTAACATATTCAATTGTTTTTCAACATTCAAACATTATTTTTGATGCTCTTTCAGAAAATGAAGAAAAAAATTGAGAAATTCTAAAAATAGATATTTATGACATCACAGCTTCGGTAGTCTATACAGAGTACCAGCAAGTTTATTATATTGTTCCATTGGTTTCCAGCCAAAAGAGAAAGCAATCAGTTGGTAAAGTTTAGCCATGGAATAAATTTGTATGTATGGAAGACAAGCTTGATATTTATTTCTTTTCCTTGAAATTCAATTATTCAATGTGATGGTCTTACAATTGTTCTTAAAAGCGAGATTTTTGAAATTATTTTTTAAAGAATATCAACATATCAAGTATGTAACTATCAAAGACAGTTAAATCCTTTCACTATTTGTACACCCGGCCCTCTTATTTCAGGCATGCAAGCTATTTCTAACCTGATGCCAAGGTAGTCGATGATGATCAACATCAAGCTAAGCTTGGCTGAAAACAGGAGAAAGAAGTCAATCAGCTCTGCAATCACACGCCGGTATATTGATGGCACAGAGAAGTCTAAGACTGTAAAGAAATCAAAGAAACAAAAGAAAGGGTTTGCAACTTTAGACTTCAACAATGGGAAACCTCCAATGTAACTGAAGCACGGATTGACCCAGTTATAAGCATTACAACAAAGAACCAAAAATAACAGATCTACATGTAACTTGAAGGTTTGAAATCATCATAATCATGGGTTGACAAACTAAAATGCTTATTCAGTCACGAGAGATATGTTTACCTGGGATGAGCTTCATATTTCTTATCCTAGCCTTCAGTTTTTTAAACTCTGTTTTTGAAAGACAAACTATTGAAGGATAATCTGAGGAAATAATATAGCAGATAAAAGGACAACCGACCCGCATAAATGTTACAGCTACAAAATAAAGTCACCCAGCAGACACAACTAACATCAAAAGCGCAGCCATAATATGATTAATAACAGTGTAGTAATACTTAAGTAATATTGACTGCCTTCAGGGCAATACATGTATGACATGTATCACCTGAACCGAAGGTGAGTATGTTGCCCTGAATTGGGCAGTCAATATTACTATTATTAATCACATCAGACATCTAGAGCACACAAGAAACTCTTACTATCTTACATGTATACTCTTAAATTATGTAAAACACCGTACACTGCACAGGGTTTCCTAGCATGAAAATTGCAAAAACATTGTCAAACAAGCACTGTGCATCCAGTGCTTGACGAATTTGTTGATACACTGCAAACAGTGTGCCTCAGGTGTGATTATTACGTCACAATAGAGTGCTCGCAAAGTGCGTATTTTCTCATACACGTAATAGATCCGCAATGAAAATTACAATTGGCTCTACGTTATTGCCCATTCGTTTAACACACATTTTGCCAGTGACTTTTCAGATCGGGCAATAATAAATGTTCATTGGTTTACTGTATAATTTATTAGGGACTTTTAGATTTGCACAACGACAACGTGGATTGCTACGATCGACGTCCTTTTAATGCACTGCCTTTAATGGACGTCACACTTATCAGTCCACGCAAATCTAAAAGTCCCTATTATTGACCGGCGAATTACACACCAAATCTCATTGACTTTTCTGAGCGGTCGATATTATTTTTTTCGTCTGTAGTTTTGTTGGCTTATCCATTAAACCTTGAGGGCAATTACATTAAAAATTGCCCTGCTCAGATGTCTTATTGTGATACAGGTAATAATAATCAATAATAAGATTTCACAAAAGTCAAAATATTTTGTAGAATTCTCGCTACCGCATAAATAGTTAAATACATTTTCATAATGCATTGTGCTTCCAATACCTCTGCGATTTTGTAGACACAGTACCTTTCTGTAATTCTAAATTCTGCTACTGTACATACATGTATATACATGTAGATTCTAGGCCTACAACGAAATGCTAATAATCCATTATACACAAGTAGTTAACATAATTATGGATTATAACAGCATTGGCAAATGCCAGCATTTGGAGAAATTCTTTCATCCTGCAACACAAGTAGCTTTTTTTTTCTGAGCCACGATATGCGCTGTACAGTAATTTCTTTTAAGAGTTAAGCATTTATTAAAAGGAATATTCCATCACTGGCAAATGCCAGCACTTGGAGAAATTCTTTTGGAACAACTTGGCATCCTATACCTATATTGCCTATTAAGCCGCGATTGGTGCTATAAATCTTATAAATAATGTGCCAGTTATTTCTAAAAATTACTGTAATCATACAGCAGGGTCACTATATTACCGAATTTAAGGTCTACATTTCTAATAAATTTATCATTTCATTAGAAATGTAGGCAAAGGTAAATACAGTACTACATTTTCTCATTCTTAGTCCTATTGACAGTGAATTGCTTCTGTGAGCCCAATACTGTGTGGCCCATTTTGAACGGAAGTTCATGTGATCTGACTACAAAATCTTGTCAAATTCGCAAGTAAAAATAGAGCGCCACTATTAATGTTGGCTTGTTTTGAGGTAAAACCTAGACCCTATAATATGCAGTAAGGAGAATCGTTACTGTTAGGGGGCTCAGAAAAGTTAACAGAAAAGCCTTTCATTTTGAAATTTCTATTTCCTTCTTTCTCATTCATCAATCAATCATCATCATCGTTCATTGACATTGTCATCGTGTCACCTGATTTCCAATTTAGTTTTAATCTAGACTATCAACTTTAACTTAGGTCTAAATACACTTTTAATATCATATTTGTGACGTCTACCTGCAATTTGAGGAATACTATTCCCATTCTGAGCCACATTCTGTTGATTTTGGACACCATGACCTAACCGAATATCATCTTGTATCTGTTGATTTTGAGCGGGCATTTGCGCTGCTGGAGTCGGTTGCCCGCTCATAACTCCGCCAGAGCTCTGGCTTCTCGCCGTCCCGGCTCCTGCTATCTGCTGCTGCTGTTGTTGGAGATATGAAGCAAATGTCACATATGGCATCATAAACATCATATGTTGTTGCATATACGTATGCGATTTGTACATGAAAATCCATCTCCTAAGCCTTTCATAGTATTCTGCCATCGAGCTACAATGTTGTGAAAACTCATTTTCTCTCTGATTTAGATTCTGGTCATGTTGAAATGAAGTCGAACTCGAAGTGGGATTTTCCGATGCAGACGAACTTCTCTTTCTAACGCTTCCAAACTCGCTTGATTCTGCCATTTTTGTTGAAGAATGCATTCAGAACCCCGACAATAGTTCAATACATCTATTCAAGCTGCTGAAATTACGAAAATCGAGGAATGTTATAGTGAATTCGTCTCATTATAATCTGGATCACATGCACAAAAATAACACTACCGAATTAATAACGCGAATGCTATAAAATCCCTGATAATTTAGTCCGGTTCCGATTGGCCGGATATCCGATCTATCATATAAGCTGATACTAATTCAAAAGTGGGCGTGGCAGCAGGGGGAACATTTTCATGAATAGTAAAGCCTGATGTGATTCCAAAATTTGAAATCATCACTAAAATCAGGGTAAATCTTCCTTTAAAAAAAAAAGAAGCTTTGTTGTTTTAATGGTGGCTTCTTATATAGCGCACATATCCGTCACATTGTGACGATTGTTTTGTCATCACCATTTCCACATCAACTTGTTATTATCACGAATATCATTCCGAGCCGAGTCTATAAGGTATTCACAGTTTCTTCCTCTTTCTCGGGTCCTCCCTTCTGCTCTTACCACTCTTCATTCTACCATCCTTTCTCTCAATCTTCATCTCGCCTCTCTTTCTATTCCTCAATTTTTCCTCCCCCTCCGTATCATGCACATAGCTTTCGTGGTCCCCTTATCTCTTTCTCTCTCCCTCCCTATAGCCCCCCCACCCATCGATCTCTCTCATTATTTTTCTACCCCTCCTCGCTGATCAACTCTACTTCGTCAAAAAAGATAATAATGAACACGATTAGAAATCTTGATGAATAAACAGTTTTACTGACACTTCGCACTGGGAACAAAATAACGGCATAATTCATTTGAACATAATGGCTACTCCATCACCTTTAGGAGATGCAATGAGAACAGTTTTAAATAGGACATGGTTGTAATACCGATTATGTAGATGCATAAAGGAATTTTTTGTCAAACAAACTACATTTCAGGGATGTTCAAAAGTCCATTTTCAAAAAACTGAACAAATACTTTTTTGTTTTGTTTTTCGAAAGTGTAAGAAATCTCACAAGAAAGCAATATTTTTACAATTAATGTTTGCAAACATGTAAATGCGTATAAGTCTCTTTTTTAAAATACAAAATAATGTATTTTTTGTGGCTGTGTAATTGATACTGTATATGCCAACACCCCAAAGATTAGGGTTCTATTTGTAGTCCTATTATTATTATGAAAAATGTGGTCAAATCTAATGAAAAATGTACTTGGGAAGGGAAAAACACTTCTTTCTTTTTTTTNAAATTAATAAAGAACTTTTGGAAATACATGTAAATCACATTAACCAGAAACATTGAATATTAAAGCTATTCTGTATAATACTGCACTGGCAAAATTGGTACTTGATACACTGTATATCAGTCTGCCTTTCATCATGTTAATAATTTGTTTGATCATAATAGCAATATCTCATGCCAACATCAGCAAGGTGTGAATCTTATTTAGAGGAAACACTTTCAATTTCAAGCACAATTAACGTCTCTACCGTGAAGCAAGTACTGACTTTTAGTAAAATTTTTACAAGTTCATATGTTTGGAAAATCATCTACTGAGTGCCAAAAAGGTAATTAAGAATAAGATACTTTTTTAAATCTCGGGAGTCGACATTAATTGGGGAAAGTAAAATTGACTACATAGAGTCTTGTTTGATAACAAGATAAATAATTTATATTCTAATGAAAAAAACGATATAAATGTCAAATTTCTTGATATATTAAATTAATGAAAATAGAGCCTTGGCTTGACTACTGTAACTTTCACCAACACTAGAATTGACCTTAAGATATTGCACAAGTACTATAAGTTTAAATGTAAAATGAAATACAAGGTGATAAATCAACTTATATATACCGGTATATATATATATATATATATTTAGATATAAAAACCTCATAAATATGTCTTATAGTCAGCCATTAGGTTTGAAAAACAACATAAAGTAATTTTGCCAATAGTAGCATGATTGGAACATGATTGGTAGATGAAAATTAAAGAGGACATCATAACTATTACACAATACAATAATCAGAATTTTCAAATCCGAACGATTTTATCAGGTTCTTTTCTGCAACAAGAAGGTTCAGTAACATTCCATGGAGTTCTCGTGATTTTATTTTCTGAATGCATTGTTGTTAATGATATCTGTAAATAACTCTTGGCAGAAGCAGCACATAGTATTTCTGTTGCCAAATTCAAATTGATGTTGGCAAACTGTTACTTTGTTCAACCACAATGTCTGTCAGTAAAGAAAAGTTGGAGACCCTTATTATTTCCCCTTACTGTAAAATAGTAAGCCAACTTGGAATCAAATTTGGTCAGACCCCATTCCATATAACCTTGCCCCATTTAAATTGGTTATGCCCCTAATTCTAGGAATGTATCTTGTAAATAGGAACATGCTATTACAGTAATCCTGAAGAGAATAATTTACTTGCAATAATAGTCATATTTATATAGCGCTAAATAACATGTTTCTAATGATTATAGTGTTATTATTATTACCCCAGTCATTGAATTCAGTTGCTAATATAATCCACGCATGAAAGTGCACATGGTCCATTACCTGGGGAGTATTCTAGGCAAGAAGTTTTTGTACAAGAGCATATGCCAATCCAACCACATCAACATTGTTAGCCTACCAGGTACCCACTAAACACCTGGGTGGAGAGTGGCAAATGGAGATTCATGTCTTGCCAAAGAAATAAGTGCCGCAGCAGGACTCAAATTGCGCACCATGTGGTCCACTGTCCGACTGCAAATGCCATAACCATGCTTAACACTGCACAAATGAATGCCAAAGAAAAATAGAACTTTGTTCCTTTTCAATATTTTGTCCTTATCTTCGGGCTCAAAAGCAGTCAGGTACTACAATATAGCAAGAATTTTATACATATAAACAACAAACATGAATGATATAAATCTCTATATATACATGCACTTTTGATAAATCATAACTTAATACTGAACAAATAAATACTACTCCAAACTCTCCTTATATATTCCAATAAAAATTTACCTTTTTCTTTCTTCAGTACTATATTTTTTCATCTTGATATTCAAAAGCACCTTTGATACTACAATATGGCAAGAACTTTATACAAAAACGTCAAACATGTGATAAACTTGAGATAAAGTATATGATGAGAAACAGTACAATAAAGGAAAATATGTGCTATAGTAGACAAACTTAAAGCCCCTCTGCACTAGTTTGGCCAGGGGGATTATATCCCTGCATGGTCACTGGCAGGTGGTTATCTCATCAAATCAGCTCTCAATTAACATAAGAAAAAGGGGATCATGGGGGACCAATGGTCACCGCTTAGGCATTGTTTGCTATATAGAGGGCGCAATTAGCTATAGGTAGTGCAGTGGGGCTTTAAGACAGCACAAAAAATACCCTTCTCCACACTAACTTTTCCAGGTGGTCAAGATTACTGAAAATGTATACAGTCTGTATGTACAAACCCTATGTGAAAAATTCAAACTTTGGGGAGCCCGGACTTAGATTTTGGGCAGCATATGTCCCGGGCGCCTGTTAGTGTCAAGCCCAGTGTTAAATGACAAAGAAAGCTACAACCTTGTTCTTTCTTATTACTATCTTTCATCTTGAAACTTAAAAGCACCTATGATACTACAACGTGGCAAGAACATTGGGCATCAACAACAAATATTTACTGATATACCGTAACTCTCTTTTGAAAATTCACACATTGTGATGCAATAAACAAAACAATGAATTAAATAAATGTAATAGTACACAAATAAATACTGATACAAAGTCATCTTGTTTATATTTTTCAGTACCATCTTTTTACCATTGAGCTTAAAAGCATCCTGGTACTTCAAGTACACTATGACATGAACTTCATGCATATACATATCTAATTCCTGTAGTGATATATATATATATCTTTTTTCTAATATTTCATTTCTTTTTTGTTTTGTTTTATCATCACATGCATCATACATTACCATCCGGTGGTAGACATATAAATTGTCATATACTATTACACCCTGTAAATGCATTATTGGATAAACATACAGAGAAGATAGATGCATATATACCGTATCTGCCTTGTCAATTGTGAATACATGGTATATGGGGACATTAACGATAGGATAACAGGTAAATGAAAAATTGTTTTACAGATATTGACTTGTAGGGTGTCTAATATAACATTTTTGAATCGCTGACGAGAGTCATATATTCCCAAGGTTTTTTTTTCAATGAAGTGCACAGCACGGAGGCAAAATATCACTCCCTTCCTGTCCATTTTTCTTTATATTGCACACCCTACCAGTTAATATACATGTATAGCCTTGTTTACACTTTGTTGTATAAATTAAGGATAATTACGATCTCGTGCCTTTTTCTTCTTCTTTTCTTTAGGCGTCTAGCCTTCCGCATCAAAGACAATGCAAATAATGTGCATGCCCTAGTGAGTTGACATGGTAAGATGCAAAAATATACTCATTTGACCAGCTGCATGGTCAATGTAGTATTGTTTTTAAAAAATAAAAAAAATTGTATAGGGAGTGAAATATGCTGATAACGATCCTCTCAGTCGATATCACATGAGGACGTACCTGTGGGCCAATTACAACTTTGTATCTGTAAGAGCTATCTCATATTGTTTGATATAATAGGCAAATAGAATATTAAGACAGAACAAATATTATCCAGTACTACAAATATATGTATGTCCAAACAGATTTATATCTATATACATGTCCACAAACTGTTTTGTTAACAGGTTCGCATATATGGTACACCTTCAAAATGAATAATCTATACTTATCTTATTGACAATAACGTATAAGATAAGATGAGTACTTGAAACAAATTGTCATAGGTGGTACACATGAACTTTGTAGCCACTGTATTGTGATAAGCTTTAAAACAATTTCAACAAGGCATGATTAATATATGTATAGCATGTTTTAAACAAGTATAGTTGTCCATAATTACATAGTGTAGAGCAACATATCAGGAACCAGAAACTTTTACATTCTTCTAAAATGCTTTTTTTCCCCCACTTTCAATAGTTGCACAGAAAAACTACATCCACAACCTGGCAACAGTAACATACATATGTATATGTCATGATCTCAGGAGAATACTTAAATAGTGAACCACAACTGCTTTTCATCCTTTGGTATTTCTAGCTTGAATACTTTTGAAAAAGGTGGAATGATCATCAAGTGGAGGAAGAGGCAGTTCCAAAAATAAATATATATATTTCATTTTCATTTTTTATAGATCTGAACTGCACATTGTTTTTAATGCAAGAATTTTATGAATGACTTTAATACATCAGTTTGCTCACTACTGAATGAATTTCAACTCTCTGTTGATTAGGGAATTTAATGATCATATAAATATTAAAATTGCAGAAGCAGGTATTGCACGCTTTAGATCAAAGAAATGGCTCCTCTAACCTTAAAACCAAAGATAGATTCATGACTGGTCGAAAGTTGATACAATTTGCAGCTGTTAGGGGGACTTTCCTCCAGCTGTAAGGCCAATAATTGCAATCAATTTTCATTCTAATTCATAAGAATAAACAAGAAACCTAAATCAGAATGATTGTAGATGTTAAATAGCTATATCTGTATATACCGTATTTGCCGGCGATAACGCCGCACCTTCGTATAGGCCGCACCCCCGATTTTGACCTTCATAAAAAAAATTGGGACGAAGTCGGGAGTCGAATCCGGGCCGACAAAGGTAGATTGGGAGCCGAAACCAGTGCCTTAGACCGTGCGGCTATCCTGCACCAATGCCTAAGTCTGCAGTTTTTTGTGATGTATACATGGAAATGGATTGAAAACGGCGATTTCCGGGCTGGATACTTCTTATTTTACTTTTGCAATGCTTTAGCACAAACTTTTATCAAGATCTATCGGCAGATGTTGTTTTTGGAAGATTATTTGCGTCTTCATGTCAACAATGCAAGGTGAAATTGTCGGTAAGATGTGTGGAAATGTCCTGTTCCATATTGGTATAGTTATTGTATCATTCGTAGTCCCATATGTGCAAATTTGTGCTGGTTTTGACTTGATATTTTAAATATTCTTTACTCTGTCGCCGTATATACGCCGCACCCGACTTTTAGATTTTTTCTCTCCCGAAAATACTGCGGCGTTTACGCCGGCAAATACGGTACAAGGATATTAATTGAACTTCATTATATAATGAGACTGCAATCGGATACGGTGGTGGTATATTTATAGGGTTGGATACATAGAGGTACCTTATGGGTACTCCAAGGTGCCATCTGGTGTAAAATTGGTGTCTTAGTTTAGAGAAGGTAAGAATTTAGATTGGCAATAGGATGGTACATTCTCAATAATACCTTAGACATATTCTGAAACTCCCTGCTGGCTTGATATGGTGGTGGCAGGGTTGGGTACACAGATGTACCATAAGGGTACTCCAAGGTGCCATCTGGTATAAGCTAGGTGTTAAGTACAATGTAGACATGAATTTAAAATGGCAATAGGATGGTACATTCTCATTAACACCTTACATATTCTGAAACTCCCTGCTGGCTTGATATGGTGGTGGCAGGGTTGGATACACAGAGGTCCCATAAGGATACACCACGGTACCATCAGGTGCAAGCTCGGTGTCTGGTGCTATGTAAGATGTAAAAGGAGGTGGTGGTGACCTGTCGGTGTTGGCGTCATCCTGCTGCACCAAGGAGTATGGTGGCAGAGCAACCTCGTCCTGTACGGGGATCTCCCCTACCGGATACATAATATCACCAGCTACCATGAGAAAACATGGGAATAGAATGTGAACATGAAGTAGTTTGTTCTTGAGAGCTGTATTTGATACATGTACATTGATATTAATGATAATAGCTAATTATGCTACTCATATTACGACCACCCCAAGGCACCTACAAATTACTGCAATTACCTTGGCATATTAGCTACTGTAAGCTGCATTTATAGGCCTTGTAGTCATTCAAGGAATTAATTCCTACCAGGTACCCATATACCTCGTCTAGGTTGAGAGTGGCAAATGTAAATCAATGCCTTGCAAAAGGACGTATGTGCAGCGGCTGGAACTCAAACCATGAATTATTTCATCCAGTCGAGTGATGTAGCAAAAAGACCATGAAACCTCAAAATATACCTTTTTTCAATTGACTCATTAAATATCATTCGAAACAGCAAGACGTAACGAAGGAGGTTGTAGAAAATGGCACTGTCAAACATTCTTTTGCCAACCAGAATCAATCATTGAAACACAAATATCATTGAGTGACTCTTAAATGTCCATTTTTTTAAATATCAATCTACAAACCTTGTGGTATCTATGGGGCAAGTTGTTCAAAGAGACTACCTTACAAAATAGAAACAACAGTGGGATCTAAATACCTGTGGGAAATGGGGTTTGATGATTCATCCCTACTACCGGTGGAGTTGAAGGAGTGGTGTCCAGGCTGGTAGGCAAGGGGGGCTGAGTGGTGGTCTGGGTGGGGGGCTGGGCAGGGGCATGGAAAGGCAGGCTCTGTTCCTCTGGGTATGTCAGGATGCTGCCGGGTAGGGTCACTGGGTACACTGACGTGTGGTCATACACATGCACTGCATAGTTGGCGAGAGAGACAGGATAGAAAGAGAGAAGGTAGAGAAAGAGGGCAAAGAGAGAGTGGAAAAGAGAGGGGAGGAGAGAGAAAGAGAGGAAGGGATGGGAGAGTGAGAGAGGGGAGAAGGTGAATAAAAAGACGGCGATATAAAGAGAAAGAGAATTCAGATTTGAAAATTATTTGCCTCCTCTCTTTCAGGATGATCTTACCTGGTGTCAAACAAATTCGTCTTTATTTAAAAGGAAGTTATCTTTCACAGAGAGCAGTGAAAAATACAAATGTCAATCAGTGTTTGAAAGAAACAATTCAACATTCCTTCATCCTATTTACATAAGTTGAGCCATTTAAAAAAAACACTGATTTGAAAAAAAGCTCAAGTTCTTTTGGATACAAGGACAAACCCCAAACAACCCACATTGTACTACAGCTTTAATAATGAACATATCATTAAAAATAACTACCGCTAGTGTTTATGGTTAAAGGGCCACTGTAATCCAACTAACATAGCCTTTTAAAACATGAATACACCTTTACTTATTAATATTCCAGCCTTTAATTTTTCAGAAAATCTCTAAATTGACCAAAAAATGATAAAAACCATCCATTTATCACAGATCTCACGCTTGCTACGCCCCTCGAAAAAGGTAATACTGTCACGCAGCTTGATGACGCATTTGACGTCATTGTGGGCATGTCCGATTTGTCAATTTGATAATTAGGAATGCCAGAAACATACTGGGATTATCAAGTGCATATTATTTTTCGGATGAATGTCTTTTCCCCCCTAATTAATATCATAGTTTGCCTTTTTAAAGACATTTTTATGCCTAAATCACCCTACTTTTCACCGAGTGACCTCATATGCTATTGCGCAATACAGCTCTGAAACTGGGCTTTTTTCTGAGTGTTCTGAGTCATCATTTTCAAAGTTAGATTCCAGAATTATTGATGATTTCTAAGAAAAAAACATTGTCATGTTCGGAATCTCTGTCAAAAATTAATCTACATGTGTTTCTTTCATTTTTCAGCCCGTTTTTGTTAGAGAGGCCCTTTAATCTAATTCTTTGCAATCCCGTTCATTCTCGTTTCAATCTAGTAGCTTTGCACTTACATGGCAAGTGGGCGTGGCTCTGCTGCTGTTGTTCATTGGTCATCAGACTGGTGTTCTGACCAGACGTGTAAATGGTCACCCGGCCACCAGACGATGGGAAAAAATGTTGAACCTATAATGAAGTGTAAAAGAAGAGCACGAGTTAATTTGTTATTCTATCAAAGGCTATGCAGATAACATGATCATTATTTCTGAATATCACAGACTTGCTCATTCATTAAAGTTCAAATACTCAGTAGAGGTGATGAATGATTGGAAAAGAAAGTTGAACTCGGTTATGAATTATTGGCTAATCCATATAGCTGAACTTTTCATTTAAAGAGAGAAAATAGCATATTGAAATCATTATCTTTTTGGTCTAAACCCCTATCTATAACTTTTCTTTTAAACAATCCTGTTACAAATTCATCTTGCACAAAGGGAGAATACTAAATATCATTATGGTGGTGGTTGTTATTTTACCTGACTGCTAAGAAAGCATAAATGCTTGTAAGTAAGCAACCAGACGGCCGACTGCTTTAGGTCCTCTCTGAGGGACATCGTAATTAGGATTAATGCCTCAACAAATAGGGCACTAGTGCATCGACTTGGGTTTTGAACCCGGGTCACCGGATTATGAGACCACTGCTCTACCGACTGAGCTCTTGTGCAATATTCGTACATGGGTATGGAATTCCATCATAGAATATACATTCAGAACAACCAATTGGATTGTATTTGACTGCATACATATCTAAGCTAAATACTATATGTTAGAACAAATATGGGACAGCTCTCTATCTAAAGTACTCTTCTTATTGCTAGCTCAAAATCATCACTATTTATCCATCCAACTCACCACAGTTTGTGTGGAGACAGATGCCTGAGTACGACGGCACGACACGGAGATGGAAATGATGGAGATGACGAACTCCATCAAACCAACAATGGCAACCAGAACATCTACAGATATCCGACCAGCCTGCATGTAGGAATGGTTTAAAACAAATACATTAAAAGCTAGTTATCATAAATATGAAGTTATTTGCAAGTGGGCATGATTTCTGATAATTGTTGCATTCAAATGATTTCTGTAGATAATGTCTTTAATGAGCCATTGGGAACAAAGAAAGGTGAGGAAATTGGTTTATATCCCTTGATGCATGTCAACCACTACTGGCACTAGTGGTACTCATATGAAAGGCAGACCTGCCAACCTCTGTAGTTCAAAAACTCTATTTTTTAATCCCCAAAGTTATAATTTACTGACAAAAATTGTATTACCAAAACAACAACACAGATCAATGCCTCTTACAGTTCCTACATACATGTACAGAAATAAATTTGTGTATGGATCATTATGCATGATTTCATCACAACGGGTGTGTTCGATGAAACAATGAACATCCCCAAATTGCTGATGTGAGATGCTCGTAGGATACTTTTGTTGTTGTTGTGTGTGTGTATATTCTGTCAAAGAATGACAGAAAGAGAGTTGATGCCTTTGAAATGTGGTGCTACAGGAGGCTGTTGCAGGTGTCATGGAGGCTGTTGTAGGTGTCATTGAAACTGGAAAGATAAAAAGACAAATGTGTGGGTCCTACATGTAGAAAAGATTGGAATAGACTTGACCATCAGAAGGGGAATCATGGAAAGAAGACTAAACTATTTGGGGCACATTATTGTTAGGAAATCTGAAGGTGTTGAGAAGCAAATACTGCAAGGAGCAGTCAAAGGAAAACGGGGTAGAGGTCGTCCACCAATATCTTGGACTGATGATATCAAGAAAGTGTCCGGACAAGGAATGAAAGGTGCAACACAAATGGCAGGTGAAAGAGTTGCATGGCGTGCTCTCGTGAAGACCAAAGCAGCGCTATACAGCGCCACCTGAAGTTGATGATGATGTGTATGTTGAGAAAATCGCATTTTATTGAGGAACATTGTACTGTCGTATTTACTTCTAAAAATCGTATAAGATACCTTTATATCATACTGGTTGGCAGCTCTGGAAAGGGTGTGTTGTCCTTTTCAAAGTGTTTGGAACTTCAATTAAATTTAATGGGTCCAAATAACTAATTTAAATATATGATATTCAATCAAGAATTTCTTCAAGCCATTTTACTCAGAAAATGATATTTTATCACCACAAACTCGATATTGGCTCAGTTTAGCTGTAAACTAGTGTTGCACCTGTATGACTGTTGCTAGCTCACCTGACCATTGCATACGGTAGTACAGTAGGCAGCACTGCAGGTATGTCTGCAGAATGCATACTCCGTGCTAGCAGCTACCAGCATGGCAATCAGCATCACAAAAGCCACTATGGCCGACATCACAGACATCACCATGAAAGACACCACCTAATTGCAGGAAAAAAAGGGGGATGTTTCACAAAAAAAAATTATAATAACAATAATTACAGTGCTTATATAGCGCCTAACACTTACTTTGTCAGAAGTCTCTAAGTGCTCTACAATAATGCAGCATAATTTTACCCTGGCTTTATAGCAGTGCAGCTGTTACGCGCCCTGCGTTTCAAGGAATAAATTCCTACCAGGTACCCATTTACTTCACCTGGGTGGAGTGTGGCAAATGTAAATCAATGTCTTGCCAAAGGACATTAGTGCAGCGGCGGGACTCGAACCGCGGACCTTGTGATCGACAGTCCGGCGACGTATCCACTCGACCACAACACCTCTAATTATCAGTGACAAATGACATTTTTTGTTATAAATATAAGCTACTGAAATCCTTGCTTCTGATTAGTTATCAGCAGATTTGTCAATGATTTTGTCATTTGTCATTGAAAAAAGGCTTTGTGAAAGGGTCCCAGTGCAGCAAACCACCCGTTTGAAAGTTTCTTATCTTTTCTGTGATCATCAATCTTAAGAAAATTCCTTTAACTTGCAATACATTGGTTATTGCTTCATTATAACATATCCAAACAATGAATGTACGTGTAATCTATGGCAAAGTCCTCATTACTATTAGGTTTTAAAACAATAACAAAGTGAAGATGACATTAGCTTACAACTGCATACATCAGAAGGTATGACAATTCAATGTAATATCACAGACATCAATGCATTTCCTTGATTTCATAAATCAAGGAGTTCTGAAGAAAATTACTGACAAAAACAAATATAGGTCACTATCAAATGAAAGTCCAATTCTGTTTGTTTCCTCTGAGCACCCCCAACTTTGAATGTTTGAATACAAGCTACCGGTAGGTTAATTGAATGCTTTTAGAAATTAAGATTTGAATATTTCACAAAACATTTAAAAATCACTTACAGTGCATGTGTCATTTGGGCCAGCAGCTATGCCAAAAATACCAGCAACCAGGAAAAACTGTGGAGACAGAAAATTGAGGAGAAAAAAAAAAAGTGTGTGTCATCATAAAATATAGCATGAATCAAATTTTCAAAATTTCATATAATGGCATGACAAATTATTCAAATACTTGAAGGATTTGGATTTCAATTGTTTACATGCACACACAGTTCAAGAGGGCGTTAGCAAGGTAAAGCCCAGCTACATTAGGCCTGTCTTCATCAGCTCGAGATTGCCAAATATCTGGCTATTTGAACTATCCCGATTGCAAATTTGCATCTTCATCAGCCCAAATTTGCAATTAGTGGGATATTTGGTCAAAACAATCATCCAAAGACATCTTGGGCTAGTTTGCAAAATATCCCACCATTTGTCCGGTGCGTCCTCACCAGCCTGAAGACTCGCACTATGCGTGAACGCTGAGCAAAAAATCTTGAGTTCTAGCTTCAAGTTTCGAGGTCAAGTCTCGAGCCGATGAAGATACGATTTGTAACTTCAGGATTATTTCCCAAATCAGAAAAAGCGGGCTATTTGGTAATCCCGAGCTGATGAGGACAGGCCTACTGCTTTGTTGTACTTACAGCTAATCCAGACCATAGGGGGGAACCTAACCAGGCCACTTGACATCTCAGGATAAGCGTCACAATACCAAGCAGGATACACAGGGCCGCACAGGCGATGTGGGACCATCCCAGCTTCCTTGCGAAGGCTGCGTTGTAGAGCGTTGAAGGCGCAGAGCCGCTGCCCGCCCTCACAGTTTGAACAGAGAGAGGCTGTGCGGCCGATGGACCAAGAAAGTTGATGGAGTGGGAATGGCAGAGGTTTTCACCCGCTTCGATGGACATGCTGAGGCGAGTGGTTCGCGATGACCGGTTCAAGAGGAAGTCCATTTTTGTTCTCCTTCCTACAGGAAGAAATACAGAGAGCACGGTTATATTTTGAATTCCCACTTGATTTTATATTAGATAAACCAAAAATATATGTGTGTAAATTCTATCACAGCAAAATTGGAGCTAGTGTATTTTCATATGCCAAGAAAAAGAATGAACCCTCTGCCTACAGCAACCGTGTGATCCCTGTATTATGTCTATGGGAATAAGAGAATTCGATACGGTAGTCACCAGGTTAAGAAAATGTCTACAATTTGGGGGAAACCTCATGATATTCTCATTGCTTGTCACCTCAGAAGTTTGCTGCATTGTACATACATGTCACACGATGCATATTTACAGGGTGTAAAACATATGGACCTGTTTAGCCTTTGGGCCCTCTCATTGGGGTCCGCTCGCTATTCATAAGGACCCCTATCCATAAGGACCGCTATTAATTATTTGAGAAAAGGTTCATTACTCATAAATTACGACCGCTATTCATAATCGTACAAGAGGGTGGCTGTTCATAAAATGAGAAGAGGGTCGCTAATCATTATTCAAAATCTGGGTCTCTATTCATTAAATGAGAAGAGGGTCACTATTCATGCTATAGATGTACATACATGTAGTGACCCCCAATATATCAATAGATGAACCCAGATTTGGTATTATATAGCAGTCCTTAGGAGTAATAATGACCCTCAATGTGAATTATGAATAGCGATCTTCATCTCACATAAAAAGCAATTGATCCTTAATCCTTTAGGTTTACGAAGTTTATGAATAGTGACCCCCTTTAGACTTAACGTTTTCCTTACCCCATAAATTGTGTAAACATGCCATCAAGCACATGATGAATATGTTCACACAGACATTAGCCTAATTTTTCCTATTGCCAGTAATCAGTAATGCCATTGGCTAATTATCGCACTTCTTTTTTCCAGCGAAGACATCTGCAATGATGTGATTGTGAGATCTATTCAATACAAATTTATGTTTATATTATTGTGGCGTACCGGGTAACCCACAGAGGTCAAATACGCATTACAGCATCGACTCTCTATGCTTTGCTGGAGTGAAGAAACCGGGCTCTGCCGGGCTAGCATTCTGCCACTCCAGCAAAGCATAGAGAGTCAATGCTAAAAGGTATTGACCTATCTAGCACTGCATGCTTGCTGTGAGGCAGGTATTATTAGACCTATACACAAATATGCACACCACACAATATTGCATAGACTGCACACAATCATGTTGATGCAGCTGTAAGCAAAGTTTGACATTAGAAATTGAATTTTTAAATTATTCTTTTTAATATCAGTAAGTTAAAAAAAAAGGTATTTTAGGGTCTACTGCTATTTAGGTGTCATCAATTGTCACTAAATTAAGTATCGATTTTGAGTGAAATCAGTCGAGTTTTGTAAAGTGGTGTTTGAAATAGTGATGCTCCTAATGTGGCATTCTGCCTGGTGCAGTCTCTCAATTAAACCTGGTCCACGCTCTCGACAATCATTCATCAACCATCTCTCAGTGGGCTCACAAAAGTATATCATGTAAGAAAAACGTGGACTAAAGGCCCGGCCCCCCCCCACTCAGTGTTATTTAAGGTACGCATATGCCTGTTCCCTCCTTTTGAAAACACCCCCAAGTCCGGTGTGTAAAGTCAATTTTGTGAACTATGAGCTTGACTTTGGTGTGTGAAAAGTACCCCTTTACCAGACATTTTGGTAACACGCATGCGGTCATTCCGACCCCAGAGTGGGGGGGGGGGGG
>BEXV01000825.1:146673-164251 GCA_003118195.1 Hemicentrotus pulcherrimus | reverse complement strand
TTTAAATTTACTAATTATATTACATCTTCATGGAATATCTTCTCATGAATTAATGTTTTGTCTTTAAAAAGTGATTTACAATGATGCATTGCACAGTTTTCAGGCTTTTCAGATAAACAATAACCAAAAAACTCCATATACATTATGCTTATTAGCTCATTATGCTAATTATGCTATTTAAGACAATTCCATTACTAAAAATGAAAATTGTTGTCATAAATGAATTCCACGTCATAGGAAACTCTTGAAAAAGTCTTATTATCTATGTTTTCAGGCTTCTTGGATTAAGATTAGCAACATATTACATATTGCACATATGGTCATTAAATGATAATGCTAAATACGCTATTTAAGACAATTGTTTTAAAACTCAGTGTCATAAATGAATTCCTTGTCATAGAAAACCCTTGAAAAGTCGTATTACCCATATTTTCAGGATTCCTGGATTAAGATTAGCAACATAATAATACATGTTACACATATTCTAATTAGATCATTATGCTAATAAAAATCTGAACAATGTTACCAAGTCCCCTTAATGAGTTTTCTTATGTTGAGTAGTGCCATGTTTACACGGCAAGCGGGAGAGCTGTCCGTTCAACATGACAGTCCACTGACCAAATTGCCAATTTGAGATTTACATAATGATGTCGTTATTTCAAACATGCATACCACTCGTATTAGTATTATTTCCGGAATTACGAACTTTGAAGTACGGAACTAAATACCATGTAATATGTAGCCATCTCTACAATTATTTGACAGTTTGGACTCATCTATCGTCAAATCAACAGAGCACTCGGATTGTATAACGAAGAACAACGGACTGATCGAGATAAGTATATTCGAGTAGAATGGATGAATATACAAACCGGCATAGAGGGAAACTTCAATACAAGAGCTGGAGAAACGTTCGACATTCCGTATGACTATTCATCAATCATGCACGCTACCAGCACTGTTAGCATTTTCTCTTCTAAATTTTCTCTTCTTATCTATTAGATTTTCCTAAATGAATGCAAGAACATATTATGTCTATTAGCTTTGGCAACTCTCGTGGAAATAAATACATAATAATGATAATATTAATAATCTTTTAAAGTCCACTCCAAATTTTATTAAGTTAAACCGAAAATGGAAATTCTTTCTGCCCAACTGATCGTGAGCCCGGCAGCCTCTGAGAAGCACCATATCGACGTTGCTCTCTCCCTTTATTGTTGAACGCCAAACAAGGAAGCAGCAACTCCAATATTTTAACGTCTTTTGGTATGACGCTGCCGGGTTTGAACCCACGACCTCCTGGTTAGCGTATCTTAAATCCCCATTACTGTCCTCTCTTTAGGAAACGTTTCACAAAGTTGATAACATGTATCCGCCCGGAATCGAATGTGCATGGGTCCCCGGCTTGGAATTCCAATGCCTTAACCACTAGACCAGGGGTGGATCCAGCCGACGGCAAGGCAAAAAAAAAGATAAAAATTAAAAGTTTGTTTACCTGTTTTTCCCAGGGGAGGGGCCCGGGTCCCCCGGCCCCCTGGATCCGTCACTGTACTAGGCCACGAATATTGGATACCTCATAAGAAAACACAGGACTCTATTACCTAGTATAGATATTTGATTGCATTTTTAGTTTTTGTAAATTTGTATACGATTTAAACGATTCAAATGATTTTTTTTTCTCATGCAAAACATAATACAATTAAATAATTACTTAAAATATACAATGACACGACAAATATTATAGAAATAGCACGAGAATAGATGAACTTACTAGGAGCAGAGTTTGTTTAAAGGAATCACACGAAGAAAAATCAATTACATCTGATAATTAGAACAAATAACATATGGATGGAAAGATTATCTCATGTAAAACACGAATAACTTGCTTAGAAATCATATAGATATCATGGAAAGGCGTAAAATTCAGTTTTGTCAAGACCCCTTTTCGGACCCCTGAACCCCGTAAGTAGGCCAAACACACGAGCTGGCGAGCTCGGAATTATGACGTCACGCCCTGGGCGCACTCGGCAAGCTAGATAGATTTGCACTTGTTCACCTATATTCTAGACCTATATCTAAGGCAATTTGATCGTTACTAATTCTGTCGTTCTTTCGCAATATTAAACATTTCATTCAGGAATGTGTAATCTTGAAACGTTATAGAAAACATTTGCGGTATTATCTTACTCTTTATGAATTATGACGGAATTATAGGGGTCTAAACGTGGTTTAGAATAAGTTAGATTTGCGTGTTTGACGACTCTGGTTATAGCGGGCCCTGTGTAGCTCAGTGCCTGAGTCGCTCCGGGGAGCTGATGTTGCACGTTTCGTTGCCTACACTCCAAGGTGCAGCGGCGGCGCATCGCCTCAGCCAGTCAACATTTGAATCAAAGTAAACATGTTTCAAATTGCAACTGTTATGATGAAATATTGTTCAAAATGTTTAACATTTCATACTTATATGTAACTTTACAAAAATATATATGAATAAATCGAAAGATGGCACTAACTAATGCAGACCTGTCGCGAGCGATTCTCCTGGCGCTGGCCTGGTCGGGCGGGCTAGCTAAAATTCATGACAATATTACTACAGACTACAGTGCATGTATTTTTTATACTTATTCTAGCACACCATTATTAAGACAACAATGTCTTGATATTTTGTTCTAGACATATTTAAGTGTCATTAAATAAATATAGATCTGAGTATTACTATGAAAATCGTCAGTGACTTTTTTGATAGATAATTTATTATGAAAATTAAATCCAGACTTTGCCACGGCATTGGTCTTGGCAGAATTTTTACAGATTATCATCATGTCTAAAAATTTGATGAGCATGAATAGACCCTCTCGTAAGATCTAGATCTATAGATCTAAATTTTTAAATGCTAAATTTTGCATTACGTCCTAGACCAGGGAAGAAATTAATATTGATTTTTCGGGGGCTACTTTTCAAGCTAAAAATGACACTCGGCTCGGGTTCGTGCTGGCAGGGTCGTGGCATATCTCTACCATCATCGTCGAGTTCTTCCTCTTCTTCCTCTTCTCCTTCTTCTCCTCCCAGCTCTCCTATACCTCCCCATCATCATCAGCATCGCTGTCAGCGGAATCGCTTTCCTCACTGAATTCAATTTCCATATCTAATAGTTCAATTTTCTCGTCTAAAGCCGACATTTTGATCTCAAGATAGTATGCTTCGTATTTTACAAACAGTCGAGTTGCGTGTATTTTCAATGCGCGCACCTAGCTTTGTTTTGTGGCTAGCTAGCCGTGTCCAGGGCGCGACGTCACAATAATGACGTCATACGAAGCACTGCTGAAGGCAGTAAATCTGGATCTCAAAACTAACATTTTTGAAGGTTGATTTCTGCGGGGCCCAAACATATTTTGAAGAGGAAATTTGTTGTATTTGATCAGTGAGGCTTCCCCTTCGCAATGATATAAATTTTGCATCAATTTAATACACTTTAGCTTCTTAAGGTATTAGTTCCTCAGATGCTGTTTTATATTATATCTTGAAAAAAGTTTTTTTGAAAAAATAAAAGAGAGGAAAAAATGGATGAAAACGGTAAAAGCAAAAAAAAAAGAATTATTGCAGAGCTCTAGAAAAGGGAGGTTAGATCAGCAGAATGAGGGATAAAGGGATCGAGTCGAGAGTCAAATAAACCGATTCATGTATATCGACGTATCAGCAATGTTAACAATAGGGACTTTTAGATTGAGTGGACGAGAACACGACGAACGCCGACTGATCATGCGTGCCAACGTACTCAACTGCCCATGTTGACTACAATAAGTGAGTTCGTAATTAGGATTTGCGCATGTGCAGATTAAGGTCATGCGGACCCAAATTGTAAAACCATTGAGACGAATACTTGAATCGTGCTCATGAAAGTTATGTAATCAGTATTCATTTATGCACAACAGTACATTTATCTGATACACAGGTGGAAGTATTCTTCTCAAGAGGCAAACAAAAGGTAACCATGAAGCACCTCCATCACGTTGGTAGAGATTATTCTAAAATGCACAGGTGGGAAGTATCCATCGTGTCTAAGATCTGTGGATATTTTGGGGTCATGCGGTCCAGAGCTATTTAGGAACTCGCTTATATTAGAAATATCTTAGATATCTCTCGACCATATACATGCATGCAGGAAGTGACACTATGATGATGACGGACAAAGAAAGAGGACAAAATATACAGTTCCTCATTCTACCCTCAACAATTGATTTGGTAGGCAAAAGAACATCCCTTCACTGATATTATGTGAACATGTGTAGAACAGGTTAATATAGATGTGACACCTGTTCTACACATTTTTACAAAATAGCAGGAAGGGATGTTCCTTTGTCTACCTGAGGCACTGTATATTTTTTTGCGCACGCGGCATACTAGTACCGTACTTTCCTCGATCGCCGACTGAGACGACGTGACGCATGCGCAGTGCCTTAAAATGACGTCACACTAATCTAAAAGTCCCTAATGCAGCTGACCGGCGACGGTACATACATTCATGCATTCATTGTATGTGTCGTTTAGCTTTTTTTTAATGTGTATAAACGGTACTATAGATGAATCTATGTTATTCCAAAATACTGGACCGGTGCTAATATTTTTTTTGAGCGAAAGCTGATCTCATTCGAGGAGTATGGAAGTGGTTCAACTGTCTAGTGGGTTATAAATGTCTCTCATTATTTTTTTTTTTAAATGGACGATATCGGGAGAGGTAAATCGTTTTTATTTAGTTGGAACATCAAGATAACGATCGAGCTACCAAGAATACGAATCACCAATTTTAAGGATGTTGTCTTGTAAAAATAAGTGGTTAGTGTGGGAACAAAAGTAGACATTATGGATTATTGTTTAACAGTGCACGTAAGCTTCTGAGAATGTTTGCATAGTTAAACTTTACCTTGTTGTAGGAGTAGTCTATTTCTATTTTACGTAGACAGCGCTCAACCCATTCACTCTTTCATTCACCAGTAAAAGATAAGCTTGAATTCTGGTAATGATATATACTACATTCTCACAGAATCCAACAAAACTTACACTGAATATTCAAGATTACAAATAAATGGACATGTGCCAAACGATTTTTGTAGAAAATGTATAGGGGCTGAGTAATGAGCATAGAAAAATAAGGAAATCAAGGTCCCAACACCCTGTGCCTAAAGATAAAGTTGAGTTCTGGTCATGTGATTGCATTGTGAAAGAAACGGTGTGGAATCTTTCAGAAAAGGTTGATCATCTAGTACATAAGTATTCATGTGTATTGAAAGATTCTGGAATCATCAAAATGATAAGAAATATCTTGGCAAAGTTACAAGCACTGTAGAATGATGTATATGGGACTACACGAGCACATGTCGAAAAAACCTACCCCGGATTTTTACGATGTTCTTGTCATATTTAGAATATGAAGGCATTTGAAGAGCCATGCTTTTCAGGGAACATGATGTGTAATCTGATGTTTTTTCCACCCTTGCATGATAACAATGATAACGCTCACAAATTATTTGTTACCTCTTCCCAGAACTCAACCTTCTCTTTAACATGTGTCACTATGTGCAAATTAGAGTTGTGTTTTTTTTTTTAATGAAGATGATTTCCAGTAAGTTAGTTTTTATTTTACTGGTTCAAACAATTAATCTACTCGAGGATAAACAATCCAAAATGAACTATAGCCAACAGAGCTCAAGATGAGCTTCAAGAAGATTATGAGATTTTAGCCAACCTGGTTCGAGTTTTACACAACATGGCGATTACTGCTTTGTTGGACCAGGGACTTGATAGACAAGGACTGGAATCAAGCCGCTCTCCTTTGACCCCATGCTACACGCCGCCGAAAATTAATGCGCTAATCTGCAGCTGGTAGAATAAAAGAGCACATGAAATTTCAGGATTTAGAATTCCTACATCAGAAAATGGTATCACAGCAATTGTTCGCTGTCGCTTCCAATTATTTATCATCCACTGTTGAATGTGTAAAGAGTAGAACAAGCGAACACAAACTTGTGTAATTTCAACCTTTTTTAAAGTTGAAAAATACAAAAAACACGCGAAAACACGCATTAGCGAACTAAATGTTATTGAAGATTGTAAATCATGGATCAAATAACGGGACATTAAAGCATGCACAAATTAGCGCATCATCCTAAAATATTGAGTTTTTGTCAGGATGTAATTTTTGTTTTATCAACTCTGGCACACAAATTATAGGAAGGACGGAGTTCTAAATTTGAAAATTTGTTTGATGCACTATTCCCAACACAATCCCCATATAAAGTTTTTGATTTACACTGAAATTTTGCCGGTAATCTAATATTTTGTAATAAATGTAAAACTGGTGCCTGGCTTCCGAAAGTCCCCGCAGTGGAAGCGCGGTTCGGAGCATGGAACTTCAAAGCCAAGTTACACATTCCATTGTTACGCTTTAGAACTCACGAATGCTTTGAATAAATTACAAGAGTTTCGCCGGCTTGATTCCATTCCTTGTCTATCAAGTCCCTGGTTGGACATAGAACGAAACAAAATACCATACGACATACTGCCACCAACCCAAACCAAATTGTCCGAGCTCTGTGTAAAGATGCATGACGAGAACAGCCCATTAGAGCTTTACCCTAGTAGTGACAGTTTACTAGAGTGTTAGCTCATCAAATTCACACTCGATCCACTCGCGCGGGTTAAACAAAATATTTGACATCATGTTTTGCCTTGTGCAAAGGTGCTAGGCAGAGTGTAAATTTGATGAGCAAATTTTCTAATGGAGTGTTTTCCTCATGGCTCTACCATTTAATAAAAAAATACCATCAATATATCTATTTTGACAACTATGTGATTGATGTCACTTCTCGTTCCTTTAGTCCTGGTCTAAAGACTTCGTTCTGCCAACGATCATAACGCTCGACCCACTGGAGATGCCGTATTTGGGGAATCGCGTTGCGCCTACATTTTATGATCTTAAGAAGCTCAATTTGGCCTACAACTGCCCAACTTTGGCTGCCGAAGGCTGTCCGTTGCTGTCTAACTCTTCTGTTTGCCTAAACGATGGGTACCTATTGTCAGCTTGCGAGTGCGCTTGCAAACCGCAGTATACGGGTACCTATTGCGAAGTGGCGAACCCTGACTATGTTCCACGTAAGACTCTTCACTTTTGTTATTTTCATCATACTAACAAAAAATCAAACCAATTCGATTGTACAATAATGCTTGGAATCTTCGTAAAAAAAGCTCAGTCAGAGAGTAAGGGGGGGGGGCGGATCCTGGATTTCTTAGAAATCAATTTGAAATTTAGTATGCCGATATTTCGCGGGGGGGGGGGGGCTGTTGATGCCGAACATTTAAATTGTTGGCGATATTCAAGAAATCAATTCCAAAAGAAAAATGTCTGAAAATAATGTTTGCAATGTATTAACCTTTATGGTATCTTTTAGAATATAGGATGTACACATTGATAAGTGAATTCTCCGGCAGTATGCTGGAGGGTAGTTTGGATTCAGCAGCGTTACACCGCCGTGCTGCCACCGCGTCCGTCGGTGACACGACATTTGCTCCTGCGACAATTGCTCCGGGCTTTATTTCGTCTAAGATGTAGGGTTAGGGTTAGGGTTTCAATAGGGTTTTATGTTAGGTTTAGGGTTAGGTTTAGGGTAGGGTATAGTGTTGAATCCAGGGTTGAAGTTAGCCATTCGATTAGTGTATGAAATTTACAGCGGAGCAATTGTCGCCGGAGCAAATGTCATGGAATCCGTCCGTCGCGTCATATTCTTGTGTGCACTTAAGGCAGTGGGGAGGCGAATATTTTTTTACACGCTATCCTGACCACTTTTCCCGTAATACTCGTAAATGTGCGCTAGTGGGAAAGCCTATAGTCATAATAGGCATGCACGCAGTTAGTGGACTTGCTTGCTCGCTAGCTGTTTGTTTGTTCGGTCGTGTCTCCTTAGATCAAGATTAAAGTAAAGTTCCGAAATTAAATCCAATTAAATTAAGCTTGTAAATTCCATCCCCCGATGGCTGCGACGGCCGTCTCATTTACAAGGGCCAGCGCAGCTAGGGCTTCATATGACCAGGGATATGAGAGTTTAAACTAACATACCCTGATTGATGCACCTTTCATGGGTCCCTGCTAGACTCTAATATTAGTAGTTTCCATGGTATTTATCATAGAAATGGCCAGGGTAGCGTGTAAAAAAAAATTGCGCCTCCCGCTTAGCCGAGTTGGAGCCTCGAATTGTGGCGAGCTGGCGCAATCTTATGGCAAGCAGTTTTATCATTAAAACATATTTCTTGATATCACGAATTACCATTGCTTTCCAACGTAAAATTATTTCTTGATATCAAGAATTGCTTTTTTGATATCAATAAATGATAAAACGGCTTGCCATAAGATCGCGCCAGCTCTCCACAACTCGAGGTTCCAACTTGGCTAAGAGGGAGCCCTGCTCTACTGCCACAATCCTTGACGGATTTCTTTCAAATTTGTTATGGAGGTGTATCTTGATCAAATATACACATCTTTAGTATTTGGTGGTGCTGCCACTTCTGTTCGTGTATTATAGGGTCAAAGGTCATATTGTTGAGGATGTCTATAGTGTGCTCTCTGCAGGTAATATTTCACGACGGATTTCTTTCAAATTTTGTATGGAGATGTATCTTGGTTCAATCTATAGATCTACATTTTGGGCGATGCTGCCCTCATTGTTCCGTCTTTTATATGGCCAAAGGTTATTTGTCTTTTATGCGCTCTAGCTGCCACATTTCTTGACGGATTTCTTCCAAATGTTGTATGGAGATGTGAGTTAGTACAATCTACACATCTTTAGTGTTTGGTGATGTTGCCATCTTTTTTCCGTCTGTTATATGGTCAAAGCGCATATTTTGGTGGCTGTCTTTTGTGCGCTCTAACTGCTACATTTCTCGATAGATTTCTTTCAACTTTTCTATAGAGACGCATTATACGGTACTCGAATCTACACATATATTGTATTCGTGATGCTACTTGATGAGGAAATCCCTGAACCAGCTTTTCCAAGCTATACTGGGATGGGATGTGTTGTGACAGCAGGTGAAGGTGCAGACCACAAAAGGGTGCACAATTTCTTTATACAGTAAAACCAAGAAGTAACTTCTTGGTAAAACAGTAAATCATGCTGCTATATGGTTTACAGCATTCTGGAACCTGCAGGATGTTCCAACCCTCTGATGACAGGGAGGGCGGTCATCTGGAAAGCAGCAACTGTTGTGGCAGTAACTCCAGTGGCTGGTAGTTGATTCCAGATGCGAATGGTGCGGGGGCAAAATGAGTACTTGTAGAAGTCTATTGTTGCCCCAGGAACAGAGAGCTTGATTGTGTGGTCTCTTCTGCTGATGTATGTAGCTTTGGTTATGAGGTGAGGAAGGCAAATATTGGCTAGATGGTGGTGTATTCTAAAGAACATGGTGCTTAATGCTAAAAGACGACGTATGTGTAGTTTATCCCATCCCAGCTGGGAAACAAGCCCTGTAGCTGACGTGGATCTTCGGTAGTCACGGAAGACCAAACGAGCAGCTGTTTTCTGTACCCTTTCAAGATCTTCGGCAGCACCAGAAGTGTGGGGGTTCCAGGCTTCAGCGCCAAACTCTAACTGCGGTCGAACCAGGGCTGTGTACGATCTTGACTTCATATCCTTGGTGCATGGTGACAGGGTTCCCCGCAGCAACCCAAGGGTTTTGTTGGCCTTGTTCAGTAAGAGTTGGCAGTGTGTATTCCATCGAAGGTCCTTAGTTACAGTTACCCCGAGATACTTATACTTGTTTATACTGGGTATTATCTGGTTGAAAATCTGGTAGTCATTTTGTATGGGTGTTTTTTTTCCTCGTGATGGTAAGGGAGGCGCACTTTTTAACATTGAAAGCAATGAACCATTTCGCTAAACAGTCAGTCAAGATTTGAAGGTCTTGTTGAAGGATGGAGGTGTCATTCTTAGTGTGAATTATTCTGTAAATCACACTATCGTCAGCAAAAATGCGCATCTTGAACTGGATATTTGCAGTGATGTCGTTGATGTACAGCAAAAGAGGGCTGGTCCGATCACTGAACCTTCAGGTACCCCAAGAGGTAACATGCATTCAAGATGACCAGGAGCCTTTGACAACAACTGCTTGCTTCCTGTTGGAAAGTAATGACATAGTCCAGTGTAATGTGTCTCCTCTTATGCCATAATGCTCGAGCTCGGTCTGCAAGTGGCGATGAGGTACTCGATCGAAAGCTTTCTGGAAGTCAAGGAAGATGACATCCGTCTGGCCTCTGCATTGTAAGGTGTGTGCCCAATCCTGGGTAGCAGAAAAGAGTTGTGTGGTGGTGGAAAGTTTCTGCCGAAATCCATGTTGGTCATCTACTACCAGGATGTTGTTGGCAGCTACATGTGACGAGATATGGCTGAGCACTCTGTGTTCCATTAGCTTTCTGAAGGTCATAGGAAATAGGTCTGTAATTTCCTGGATCGAACTTATCACCAGACTTGTGGATGGGTGTTACCAATGCATGCTGCCATTCAGCTGGAACAGTGCCAGAGTTGTAGCTCTGTTGAAAAAGGAATCCTACGGCAGGAGCAATCTCGTCAGCTACCAGCTTTAAGGAGTTTAGGTGGAAGTTCATCTGGCCCACAAGCTTTGAATGGGTTGAGATTTGACAGCTGCTGTGCCACACTAGGACGATGAATGTGTAGATCGCCGATATCAGGAAAGTTGAGGAACCTTTCATACGAGTATGACAAACCTGTTGGTTTGTGATTGGAAGAAAGGGTTGAGACACTCTGCTTTGTCTTTGTTGGTCATGTGGATGGCTTTTTCAGATCTAAGCGATGGGATTTTTATATCTTCAGTGCTTGACATAGGACCAAAAGGTCTTGGGATTCCCTTGCAGACTGTTCCCTATGATGTTGTTCACGTAATTTGTCGTGTGCTGTCTGAAAGCCTTCCATTTTGACGTACTGGGGTTTCTACGGGCTTTCTTAAAGAGCCTATTGATCACGCTTCCTCATTTTTCGTTTGAGGTCGGTGGTGATCCACGGAAGGTGTCGCCGGGATTTGCTTATCTTTGATGGTATCAGATCCTCCATACACTTCTTGAGGAACGTAGATATCCTGATCCAATTCTTACCTACAGTTTGGTGCTCTGGAGATGAAAGGAAGAAATCGATTGCAATTTGTTAACAGTTTCTTTAATGATCTGGTGGTCTGCTCTGTGGAATCGGTAGATCTTCATGGGAGGGGCACGGGCTGTTTTCGGATTTCCTGAAAAGATGAAGGACACAATGTTGTGGTCTGATATATTCCAGGATTAATGGATACATCTGTAATAAGGCTGATTGGACGTCAAAAAAGATCCAGGATGTTACTAGACGCAGGACGGGTTACATCCCTTACCAGTTGTGTCAGTGAGAATTCCAATAAAGGTGTCAGGCAAAATGTGATGGATGCTTTCACCGTTTAGATTGGTCAGTGAGCAGGATTGACATATCCTCCAATCATGATGGTAGGGTGAATTCTTCTGTGTTTAGACATAACCTTAGCTATGGAGAGTTGGAGTTCCTCAAGTTCTTGCTTTCCATTACTTGGGGGACGGTAAAAGCTTGCTATAAATAATGGCTTTGCTTTGGTGAATTGTAAGTTACACCAGATGATTTCACTATTTGAGTCGAACTCCGGACAGTTGGTTAAGATGAGAGACTCATGCTCTGCTACAAAGACACCACCCCACGGTCGTTTCGATCTTATCGGAATACTGTGTAATTACTAGGAAGTACATTGTAAGTAGGGTTTGTCTCGTCAAGCTTAGATTCGCAACCAAGGATCACATCTGGCTTTTGATGACTCATCATTGCTTGGAATTAAGACCAAGAATACTAATTTAGAACTTCCCTAAAAAAGGTGGGGCTTGAAAATGTCTTCAAGTGGGAAAATAACGACTATTAGTTGTTATTACTTTATTACTTTAGGGCTATAGAGCCCTAAAGTAATAGTCTTGATTTTCAGACAAGTACCGAATGGTCATCGTTTAAGCTGCGCAAAGATTCAATCAGTATAATCTTGACCATCACAAGAAGTGGGTTATTGATGTAGACAAATGCTCATGTACCCTTTACAACTCTTTTCATGTGTGTTATCACCAAAGAAGAAAAAGAAAGCCAGTCAGTCACTCAATAGTGTCTGACAGTGAAGTCTAGCAAGTAAACGGGTTTCCTTGCATAATTTGAATATGAGGACACTGCTAACGTTTAAATTTCACAGATAGGACATACATGACATATCAATAATTCCTGCAAAGTTCTACAGCATTTGAGGTTGGCTGCAAAAGGGACATAGTACCTTTAAAGGAGTAGCAGTGTGCTTGATTTGCATACAAGGTGCACGTCTGTTTGAGGGCAGAGAGAGGTATCGAATGAACGGAATTCATACTATTTACTAAGTACTGTTGTTGTAATCTCAGTCTAGTCTAAAAAACAGCTTTAAGTCAAATTTATAACAGCTTCTCACTTCAAGTCAAGATCAATTATGCTCTCAGACTTGAAGTGAGAATCTCATGAACATCACAGATTTGCAGAAGACTTGCAGAAGTTGGCTTGTGGATGTCAGTTACCAACACAAGAGGTAGTATGCGGGGCTTGTAGATCCATTTGCTTATTGTGCAACGTTGAGAAGCTAGATTGAAATCTGCAGATTTTTGCAGATTTTCACGATGACAACCCAGAGTTGTCAAATAAAATTGATTTTATGTGTACACAAGGATATTGGCATTTAGCTAATCATGTGATTATACAAAATAAACATTAAAAAGCAGAATTTAAATGAAATTTTTGGCAGAGAATTTGGGAGTGCAACAATCACCCCTGCTGACACAACACATGGCAATATTCCGAGCCACTAGTGGCAATCTTTACGTCATCCTTTTGTTTCGGGGAGGAGAGAGGGGAATCTTCGTTTCTCCTTCGAACAATAATAGGATTACACAAAAATTGCTGCCACTGCCGGGGGATACATTCGCATTGCGCGGCAATACAGATTGCCATATTTCTAGTTATATTAAAATACTTGTCCATATCAAAACTGAATAGCATACTTTTAGGCACTCCTTCAAACCCTCATATGAATTTTTAACCTAGTTCTTATTTTACAACTACAGGCAAACTAAAGTGAAGTAATATATTTTTTTCATTTTCATTGGAAATACCCATAATATTTTATTTATATCATTAGTGTTTGACAATGTGTAATGTGAAATATGAAATAGGAAATAAACCAAACCCTGCACCTTTAACATTTATTAAGAATGTTCCATTACAATAAAGTATATATATATGTATCTCTTTGATTAAAGGTTGCATACAAAGATTCACAATAGACGATGGGCTGACAGGGACCATCTCCTCACCTAATTATCCATCGAACTATGATCCGGATACAATATGCCAATATATTATTACGGTAAGACGGGTATCCGGTACTTTTAATACGGTCAACGTCTTTCAAATGGGCTGTAGGCCATGACACTAAGAGGCACTCAATAAAATGATGTATATATGCAGAAACAGTGGTTACTTTATCTCTAAACTTATTCACACCGCACGTACGATCTGACTACGATCCCTTTCGGGAAGAATTTGCAATATTACTTGATATGACTATTCCGACATGTAAAGTCTTAGTGATGTATCTTATGATGTATATTTCACGCATGAGTGAATCAAGTCTTTCGTTTTCTTTGTGGATGGCTGATCGTCTTTTGTCAACTCTATTAGTCGCTACGGCAGGCAGCCAGTGAAAACGAATTCGTTTAATCAGATTATGGAAATGCGAGCATTACTATAAAACAGAACTGTGTTATTCCTAGCTCATTGATCCTGATTGAGGTGTCATATGAATGGGCAGAAAATGAACTTTTTAGAAACGTGATTTTCTCTTTGAAATTCAGATACTGCCCGCCAAACGACTTTTTGGTGCCCTCTCTTCAAATTATTTTTAATCACTCCTGCGTAAAATACATCATATGAGGTGCATCAAAAGTAAGAAGAGGATCTCAGCTTTAGAAATATGTGTCAGTTATTAATTATAATTGTGATTAAGTTATGATAAAACATCGATAATTCTCGGTTTCGTTTTTCTGGGAAGCTCTGTAGTGCGCGATGGACTTTCACATTCTTTAAGACTGGAGTTAATGGAAATTCTCCGTCCTTTTCAATGGGTTAAGAACATCTAATTGTGATGAATTACATATTATTTTAAGAGCTTAAAATCTCCTGTTCTAGAACCACAATTAAAAAAAAATAATCATTTCTGATGACTTATAGTACTGGCCTGGTCACCAATGCACTAATACTAATGCATTAAGGTACTATTGTAATTACTTACCGATGTATTAATGTACCGATGTATTTACTTATGTATAAACTTAGGCATAATGTATCAGCGGGCACCACGTTGTCCAGAATCATCCTGTTTCTGAATTTTCTGAGCGAGTGAAGCCAACAAGCGTAATGAAACTATAGTTTCGATTTTAAAAAGATGATTTATTTTGAGCACCTTGCAGCCCGAATATGCCGATATTCCGGGACCTCGCTGTCAAAGAAATATTATGGCACCTCGTTGATTGATAATAATATGTGGGCATTCAGACACTTCAATGCCTAAAATCAAACTGTTTCTAAATGTTTTGAGCGAGCGAGGAAAAAACATTCTTAATTGTTTTTAAATGTTATTTCTTCAGAAAAATACGCAACGGTTTCTGATCTTTTCCTTGCACTAAATTGATCTTCAATCCATGAAACCCCCTTCACGTACACGGATATTTTGAGTCCTTACGGATCGCAAACTCGAAGTCGATCGCAAGCATCCGTATATAACTCGCTCGTATCCGTAAATAACTCGTCACAACTCGCAGACACGCTTTAGAATCCGTGAAAGAAGAGTCATGTTTTTTGACGTGTCAAAAATCTTCTTACGATTGTACATGAATTGATTTTTCTGTAAATAACTCGTAAAAAGGTCGTAACAATTTTTTGACGATTTTTTTAAAACGGATTATTACGAGTGCTTACGTGTAGTCACGAGTTCTTTACGAATAGATACGTATACTTTACGTATGCTTACTTATTGTTTACGTTTTGGGGGAAAGGTATAAATGCAGCAAATTTGAGCACTTCATTTTCATTTGATATTTTTTGGATAAAAATCATAAGGACTCGTAAATACTTGTCGCTAACTCGTAATTATACGTAGCAATACGTAAAAAGATCATTACTAACACGTAAGTTACTCGAAGTTATCCGTGACAACTCGAAACAAATCGTGGAATTCTGGCGTAAGTACATGTATATCGTAATAGTCCGTAACAAACCATAAATATTGAAAATAATATCGCTAGTGATTTTCGTTTGTCTCGCAATGTTGTAAATATGGAATCTAAAAGATCACGACGTTTCGTGCGCTGCTCCAACACTTCGTCAGGTGATAACAACTAATGTAAGCAAGCGTCTATTATACTTTACGGGGGGACCGGCGGAGCGGTCAATAATTCGTTCGATAATTGGAACAATAACGCACAATGCCTATTGGTTGACGCACACGGTGATCGACCAATCACCAGGCCGCTGGTTCTGCCGCTGGTTTTGCTAATGCACCGGGCCTATTGGCCGACGCACACGGTGCCCAACCAAATCAATGGGCCGCTGGCACGGCCCGTCTGATGAATGGAATCGACCGGTCCTGGCCGGCTGGACGGGTAGTGTCATGGCGGCGTATCGTACGCATCCAAAATTCGGGGATATCGATCCCGTTGTCTCTGTTGAAATAGCTCACTCGTAACAACTTTCAAATCGGTCGTAAAAGTGGCCTAATCGTAAGGATCCGTGAAAGATCCGTAAATTTGTGCCATCATTCGACTCGTACAAAGAAAAATCCGTGTATGTGAAGGGGTATTAATGGATCCAAAAATATATCTTCAATTCATTTCTCTCGCGGCACCGGTTGGCAAAACGGTGTACCAAAGTACTTTAGTGTATAGTTTTTAATGTCAGAATGTAGACCTACTAATATACTACTTAATGCAGACCTTTTTTCTATGTTGGCTTTTTAAAGGGCCCAGCTGAATCAAATATCGGTGTGCAAATTATTGATTTCATGCTGGAACCCAGAACCGTAGTTTGCAAAGATTATCTGGATATCTTCTTGGCGGATACAGATGTGGCCGACACGAGGAGTTGCGGCATGGATGCTCCATCGCCATCGGACATAAGCAACATCAGCAGTGAGATAAGGATCGTGTTTAAGTCAGATTCCACCATCCAGAACAAGGGATTCTCTTTGATGTACACCATATACATCGAGCCAATGCCAATGGCGGCAAGCTGTAATTTGTCATTCAACAGTACAGTCGGCGAGATCAACTACGTCAGTGATTCCCTGATCAGTACGCGTTGCACATATGAGATCAATGTGCCAGAAGGGCAACGGGTTGCCCTGACTATGCAGTCATTCGATGTAGAGAACGCGTACTGCTCTGTAAACAGTATAGAGGTTTACTTAGGAGATGGCACCTCGACCCCTATTCAGTAAGTCCAAAGACATTATTTACAGTTTCCATTTGAATCATCTTACGTTTCAAATTTCCAGAATGAGAAAATCTAGACAACTTTCTCATGGGACAATCATGAATGATTACTTTCCAGTCCATATCTCTAGAAACTAATGTATGTTAAGGATTATTAAATTATGTCTCTCATAGAATATTTCTTTTTTCAATGATTGGTCAAGAGCTCTACATGTGATCATTCATTATTCCACTAGAAGATAAATTCCTCAACAATGGCGACTGCGTGGTACATTACGAAGATTTCCAAGATTCAGACCTCAAATAAAATATTTGGTCAACCTGAACAAACTACATCGCTTTACAATCACAGGTGACAGAGTTTGGTGAGGCAAAGGTTAACTATTTCTAGGAATCTAATGTT
Source organism: Hemicentrotus pulcherrimus (assembly GCA_003118195.1). Lineage (NCBI taxonomy): Eukaryota > Metazoa > Echinodermata > Echinoidea > Camarodonta > Strongylocentrotidae > Hemicentrotus > Hemicentrotus pulcherrimus. Next base: position 147,251 of record BEXV01000825.1, on the reverse strand, counting down.
AGATTAGAGCCGAGATATACAACGAAGCGTTAGAAGTATGCAGCCTGCAACTATTTATAATGTTATAGTCTCAGAGTGACTAATTCCAAATAAAACTAAAAATTTATTTGATTACCTGCAATCTCCTGCAATCCCAATTTCAGATTTTGTGACCAATGCGTCCCTAAGGAGGAAATCATCTCTGCCACCAACACTATGAATATCATATTTGCTGTTCAGGGTTCCGAGGACAACACCAGTTTCTCTGCGACCTACCGAGCTGTCGAAATCGCTATAAACTCTTCAAACCCGAATGTAGAAGGCTCCACTAACAGTTACTGCAAAAGTACGACGGACCTAGATAAAGGTTTTATTCAGTCACCGAGATACCCTCAGGTCTATCCAAGAAGGATGTGCTGTAATTATGAGATCATTGCATCGCCAGGTTTACACGTGGAGCTTAACTTTGCAAGAATTTTTCAGATCGAAGAAGAAGACACCATCTCCATCGACATTGGCGGCTCAAAGCCAATAAGGCAAGTCACAGCTCAACACTTCTACGCTAGGCCAAATAACAAAAATTAAGTTTTTTTTCTTGT
>BEXV01000825.1:110020-139237 GCA_003118195.1 Hemicentrotus pulcherrimus | reverse complement strand
GGGGGTAATTGTCCTTGGGGGTAGTTGTCCTCGGGGGGGGGGTGATTCTCCGGGGGTAATATTCCAGGGGGTAATTGTCCTTTGTGGGTAGTTTTCCGGGGGGTAATTTCCCGGGGGGTGATTGCCCATGGGGTAATTGTCCTAGAACCATTAATATTGTGCTAAATGTTAATGTTTTCTAAGCGCTGTACTATTATTACCCCGACATTACCCGAGCTACTCTGATAAAGTGCTCTGGCATTCACGGGATTTCTTCGTACGGGTACCTATTTTAATCACATGGGTGGAGAGTGGCAAAAGTAAGTTTAACATCTTGTCAGAAATCATGTTCTGATGACGTCATACGTTACACTGTCATTTTCAGACTTTTCAAAACATAATACCGTACTAAGATGGCAATTTGGTCGATTATTTGAAAGTCTTTGTGATCGTGTTTGAAATGGAAGAAACCAATTTAACCCCTTCCTCCTTAATTTTGCATCAGGCTCATTCTGACCGGTCACGATACCCCGATCGGTTCGTACGTCTCACTTGCTGGGAAGATGAGTATTTGGTTCGAGTCCAACGAAAGCTGGTTCGCAGGCCGCGGGTTCCGTGCATTCTTCCGAAGTGTGTCTCTCCGCATCCCCCAGAATGAGGTTCCGGTTACCCAACCCCCTGTTCTTTAACCCTTCGCCTACGGGAACCTGTCTTAAGCATGAGGGACTTTCATATTGCAATAGTCAACAGGTTAATAAACAGTGGGCTAGTGTGAATCAACACAATGAGGGGGAGGGGGGCTGGAACGTACGATTGGGGGCACCAGTCTTGCTAGGAAAGTGAAATGCAAATTTACGAGGCTACTGATTGGGGAGTGTGCGAGAAGTGATCCCGGTGCCTTCTATTTTCGTCCTATTCCCCCTTCTCCCTTTCCCCTTCTCCATTTCCCCTCCTCCTTTTCCCCTTCTCATTTTCCCCTTCTTCTCTTTTCCCCTTCTCCTTCTCTTTTCCCCTTCTCCCTTTCCATTTCTCCCCTTTTCCCTTCTCCATTTCCCTTTCTCCCTTTCCCCTCCTACCTTGCCCTATCTCCTTTTCACCTTCACATTCTCCTTTTTCTCTTTCTCCTTCTCCCTTCCCCTTCTCCCTTTTCCCTTCTCCATTTCCCATTCTCCCCTCCCTTTTACCCCGTCCCCCTTCTCCCTTTCCCCTACCCCCTTTCCATATCTCCTTTTCCCCTTCACATTCTCCCTCTTCTCCTTCTCCTTCTCCCTTCCCTTTCTCCCTTCCCCTTCTCCCTTCCCCTTTCCCCTTCTCCCTTTTCTCCTTCTCCTTCTCCCTTTCCCCTTCTCCCTTTCCCTTTCCTCTTCTCCCTCTCCCCTTTTCCCCTTTCTCTTTCTCCTTTCCCCTTCTCCCTTTTCTCCTTCCCCTTCTCCCTTCCCCTTCTCCCTTCCCCTTTCCCCTTCTCCCTTTTTTCCTTCTCCTTCTCCCTTTCTCTTTCTCCCTTCCCCTTTCCTCTTCTCCCTTTCCCCTTTCCCCTTCTCCCTTCCCCTTTCCCCTTCTCCCTTTCTCTTTCCCCTTCTCCCTTCTCCCTTTCCCCTTCTCCCTTTCTCTTTCCCCTTCTCCCTTTCCCTTCTCCATTTCCCCTTCTCCCTTTCCCCTACTCCCTTTCCCTATCTCTCTTTTTCTAAATTGTCCTTTTTTCATCAACTACACAATGGGGGTAGGGCCACTATAGATTAGCAACAAAATAGAATTTTGTTTTGAAATGAATTAGTTTTGACAGGATTTGCTTAGTTATGTCTTGTTGAAGCTTTGTTATATCAAGGAGCTATCTGATTAAGCTATATTTTTTATTGGGGTTTTGTATTCATTATGCTCCATTTATATTCTGTTGCTCTTTCATAATCCTTATTAAGTTTATATAGGAGTTTCTAAGTTTTATCTTTCCATTTGATTGATAATTGATATGCCTTTCTTATATTCTGTTTTATGTTTAGACGGATGATAATCGTTATATCCCATCCATGTAGTAAGGTTAGTTTATGCTTGGATACAAGTAACATGTACATTTTCTTTTGTCGAGGCTTCGTTTAGACTTACTGTATACTTAGACTTACTGTATACTCATACTGTATACTCATATCATGTTTTGATTTATTTGTAATCATATCGACATCACTAATGTTATAAGGTGTAATGATATAATTGTGTGTAACTGTAATTTTTTTTCTGGTAATTGCCGCTTTTCCGTTCTCATAAGTGCCTTTTTAATCTCTGGTGAGTTACCCTTATCAGGTACGCGTATTGCCTCATTTTCACCTCTGATATTTCCGATTTTACTTTGCCACGTGCTCCTTTTATTTTCGAATAAGTGTCCCTTTAACTTTGGATACGTGCCTCTTTTTCCTTTCACCATGTGTTCCCAATTTAAAGCGGCTTTAGAGCAAATTTTTCTTCAATTTCACCCAAAGCTTACTAGCTACGCTCGCTTGCATTTCATGTTAATTATAATTTTGCTTCATATTAAAGATATTTTCAGGCTTTGATGATTAAGATACTTTGTTTTTCCTCTTTATAAGATCTATTTTTTTTTCACCTCACAAATTTGCTCACTCCATTCGATCGCTTGGAACTAAATATCCAGACCGTCGAACCCAACTGCAAGGTATGGACCTTGGACCTTGTAAAGAGATAACAAGTGATAAAACCATCCCTAATAATATAATCACAATGTAAGGGTATAAGGGCCTACCAATGTATACAAGTTGTATATTTTTACTTCGAGGTTTCTCTTTGAAGGTACCCCTTTTTTCCAAAATGTGCCCCATTTTGAAAGACGCTCCGCCGCCCCTGCTGAATAAATAAGTAAGGTAATCCTTTACGATGTAATATCTCCGGATAGCACAACAAAAGGTTCTACAAAAGTTTCTTCAGTGTTGTGGCTAATCATCCAACGACGACGGAAACGCTATAAAAACCAACAACAAGCTAAACTCTGTTTGATATTTAATCGATTCCATTGTTTCGACCCTATGTATTTTCATTAACACACTAGTAAACGTCAATCAATCTATGAACCTGCCCCCTTGAGTGGTCCACCGTGTCGAACGATTTTTTTTTAAATCCAAGTATATTGCACAAATCATGGTTATTAAAATATGATCATAAAAAATGAAAAGGCATTGGTTTAGAAAGTTGGGGGCTTACACCCTGTTTACAGTGAGCAAAAAGGCTGGACCGGGCCGGGCCGAGCCGCGGCCCGGCCTAGTTCTGTAAACGCGCAAAAGGCCAAATGCGCGGCCAGTTTGGCCTCGCATTTGGCCTTTTGCTCTAGCCGCGGAGAGGCCCGGCCTTTTCTCACTGCAAACGCACGCCACGGGGCCAAATGCGCGGCCAGCTGTTACCCTGTATAGGAAATTGGGGAAAAGATTCACCGCAAATCGCACGCGACCAGATCTGCACTGTGACCCCCGGCGCCCCCCCCCCCCNAAAAAAAAAAAAATCGTTTGTTTACATGCAGAGCGCCACTCTGACAAAATATTGAAAGGTTACAATTTAGGCCACGGCCGAGCCTGCAACTGTAAACGCAAAAAATTGCGGGGCCGAGTAGGCCCGGCCAGCCCTGGCCCTTTTCTCACTGTAAACGGGGTTTTAGATAATATGTGTCTTGTAAATATTGATAGAGCTGGTCATGAACTGCACGTTCAAAAGTTTTGAAAAGAAGTGGCCACACCGCAATTGGTCCAATTTAAACATTAACACGGTAGACATCTTTAATTGTTACTTCAATTCAGGAAATATGATTTACCCATTCGTAAGGTTTTATTCATTATGTTATTGATTTATTAATTATGAACCGAATAAAAAGGTGAAAACAAGACGATGTCCGTATATTTGTCACTTGTGTTGATGTACATTTATTTACATATAATAATTACGATATTTACTTTTTGTAATTGAATTTTTTTCCTTTATCTTTTTCATATCATATTTTTGGGAGGTCATCTTTAGGGGTCCCTCTTTATAAGGTCTAATGAATGGGGGAGGGGGCGAACCCTCATATTAAGCATTGTGCTCTTTGATATCTAGACACATTTGTGTTTTCATTTGATAACGCTCTTTGACAAGAAGGGCGTGCTGGCGATGATTTTTTTTTCATTTGGGTTATCGTCTAGACCAAAAGCTTCAGTCTCTCTATATCGTCGGTTGTTCCAATGAGACTACGTCTGGCTCCAGTAGACCTCCTATTATAGAGACTGAATTTCGTCCTATGTGGACTGTTCGGAACAAATGGTTCGGTTCGGCCGGACCGCGATGAATGAGACATCAACGAGATTTTCACTCTTTATATCCTCATAAATGCTGCATTATTACAACAATTATATTTAGAAATGACATATATAAAGCTAATTTGACTTACGATAGCTTGCTCATTTAGATCCTAAATTAATGATTAATCCGAGAAAGTCTCGTAGTCAACATGATTCGTTGTCATCCATCTTGGCTTTAGTTGAAGAATATTAATTTTTTTCTTTTCGAACGTCCAATAGGTACGTTCGAGTCAGCCTTTGCGGGGGGGGGGGTTCAAGGGCGAATCCCCGTGAGTTCTCAGGTTCTTTTAGCATTTTAGAAACTTCAAGATGGCCGTCAAGAACGAATAGTTTTTTTTTAATTCACGCAGCCCTTTATTATTTCGAAATTTATTGCGAGCACGTAAGCGTGAGCCCTTCCGGGTGGATTCCATAGGCCCACTTTAAATCCACTAGAGTGGTCAATGGCAGAGCCCCTGCCGAGATTCCAAGGTGGAGCCCCCGTCGCTCTCCCTTTTTGGCAATTCAGAATCTTTAAGATAACCGTCGCGAGCCATAGAAATTGTATTTTTGTCTTTGAGTTTACACACCCCTATTATATCACGGTTGCGATTAGCCCCATCCCCCCTCTCTTCTCTTCCTCAATTCTTCTCGTTTACCTTATTTTCCATTTCTTTTCTCCTTTCCATCCGTCGTTCTTTTCTTTCCTTTTATTATCAAAGTCATCGAAGGGGGGGGGGGTCAGAATCGGCCCCATCTGTATCCACCTGGATAAACGTGTTCTATATCCCATTGGCAGGTCAAATAAAATGAAAAGGTCAAATTCCACCTGCATTTGAAAGATAATAGTAATTTAGAATTTCCCTCAAAACTGAAGGGTTTGAAAATAACTTTTAGTGGGAAAGTAAAGACCATTACTTGTCGAATCGACTTTAGTGATCGCAATCACCTAATTATTTGTCTGATTTTCATACCTTTTTTAATACCAAATGGTCGTACGTTTTGTGCTGCACAAAGATTCAATCAGTTTAATTTATCCGTTACAAGTAGTGGGTTATTGATGTAGATAAATATGAAGTCGAGAGGGTAAACGGGTTTTCTCGCATAATTTGACAATTCGAACACTGCTAATATGTTTAACTTTCACAAATAGGCGATACATGACATATTCATAATTCCTGCAAAGTTCTACATAATTCGATGTTGACTGCAAAAGGGACATCGTATCTTTAAAGAAAGATCTTAATACCATAGTGCACAAGTTATCGTATTAAAGCTAATCTTGAGCTCTGGTATGGAAATCGTATGTCGAGAGAACATGGATATAATTCATTCTGGATAGTTTATCGTGCAGTAGTTTGCTTGTTTGATCTAGTAAAATAAAAACAAACTCATAAAAACTTGCTGGAAATCATCTTCAATAAAAAAACCACAACTCTCATTTGCACATAGTGACCTGTGTTAAGCTCATGGTGTCGGACTTATACTTACCTTGATTTCCTTATCTTGCCATGCTCATTACTCAGCCCCCATACATCTTGTACAATATCGTTTGGCACATGTCGCGGAATTGATAAAAGACCTAACTCCTTTTCGTTGACGATCAACCATAGACAAAAGACTTCACGTATGTCTGATTGTCAACGAAACGGAGTTAAGTCTTTTTTCAATTCTGCGTGTTGCTACGGCAGTCAGTGAAAACGAATTCGTTTATTAAAATTGCAAGCATTACTTAAAACAAACAGAACTTTGTTGTTCCTTGCTCAATTTTCCTGATTGAGATATCACATGAAAGGGCAGAAACTGAACTTTCTAGAAATGGGATTTTCTCTTTGAAATCCAGGTACCGTGTGCCAAATGACTTTTTTGTTCCCTCTCTACAAATCGATTTTAATCACTCATGCGTGAATTATGCATCGTATGAGTTGCATTAAATGAAAGAAGAGGATCTAAGGCTTTAAAAGATATACATTCTCAGATTGTATTGAATAATGATTTGCCAGTGTTTGTTTTGCGTGACTGCTAAAGCATGTGTATGATACTATGCTTATCAACTAGGGGACCTACACCCTTAAGTCATAAACGACAGTAAAGTTGGAATATTTTTATTTTACCCCAATTTATGGAATAATATTTAAAATGATTTATTCCTAATAGATCTAAATAATAGTATACATTCTCAGATTTTACGGTCATGCATTATCAGACCTGTGCATTATGGCTCAAGGGATGGGCACACAGAGGATTTTTTCATGTTGGGGACCGGGGTAAAATGCAACGAATTATTGAAAATTAATTGCATTTTTTATTTTTTTGTGGGAACTGCCCTCTACCCTAGCCACCGCTGCGTACAGTTATGGTTCAGTGACAAAGCAATGGCCTCGTAACTGTGAGGCCTCAGGATCAAAACCTTGTCGATGTGCTATATTGGTGCCCTTTTGTGGGGCATTAATCCTCATTATGATCAACAGTGTATAAATGCAAACAAAGAGATGTGTTTTGTGCTGGTCAAGTGAACAATTTGCCATTGTTTGAAAGACCGCGACTTATTAATTTGGCCTACCTAGGAAGAGAAGTTTTGGAATTCAAAATAAGAGTATGGAAGCTTGATTGATTTCTATTAAGTCACAGGGTAGGCCTGCAGTATATTTCAAATCATACCTGTGATACATTTACTCTTCTGTTTCGATGTAGTTTATATGCCCTCCAAATAACACTGTAAATATTCGTGATTTCTAACCATATATGTGTTGGAATATGACTAGTCGTTCTTATTGCTATATACTCAAACTAATCAAGAATTGTTTGATATTAAATTATTCGTTTGGTCGTTAATTGAAATATCGTCTGCATTTACTATCAATGTGATTGAAATCATATCACTTTAAAAGAGTAATTTTATGTCTCTATCTCAATTCGTTTCTGTGTGTCTCTCTGTCTCTGTCTCTGTCTCTGTCTCTCTGTCTGTCTCCCCTCTCTCTGTCGCTTTACACATAATTTATACCGAAGAAACACACCCTTAAACGCGCACACACGCACACACACATGCACATACATACTAGGTACGTTATAACTGGTTTATTGACCTTGATTGAGCAGACGTGACACAAGAAAGTTATCATTACACATTTCTCCTTGATTATTTCTCGATTTATTCATTTTTGATTACACCGCGAAACATTTTCCAACTTCTAAAATCAGAGTTCATCCGATTTCATTTCAATATCCTATCAGCAATGCTGTTTTGATTTAGTTGGTGAAGAGGAGGAGGTTGGGTGAGAGCCAGCCCCTGCTGGTCACCTTACCGCTGGTAGCGGAGCTGAGGATAGAGCTGTAGACGGAAGATGGGGACATACTTGGGCTGGCGGCAAGGATAAGAGCAGCGACGCCTGGCAAAAAAGGAAAAAGAAAGTATGTTATAGACAAACTGGAGTACCGGTCATGTGATGAGTGTAAAAAAAAATGTCTGAGGTTTTTTAAACATGTATAAATTGCCTAATGTATACTGAACTTTTGAAAATGCTACTGAATATTCCAACGATAGACTAGGTCTTAGATACAATCTGCACATAGGCAGACAAAGATCGTTGTTTCTTTTATACTAGTTTTTAAAACACCCAGGTAGGTGCTCATACAAGTTATGTATTCATTGGTATGAAAATTCTTTTCTGTACCAATGGTACATTCCACGATCCACAGGCGGAATCTTTTCATTCATTCAAAATGGCAAACAAAAGTTATTAATGAAGCAACTCTATCTCTTTGGGAGTCATTTTTTTCTAAATGTGCTAAATGGCACCCCTCCTGGTTCAAAAAGACCTGTGGATATTTGGATGTCATTATACGTTGTATCATATGCTAACCTGAGACGTGTGGGCAGGCCATGGAGGTACCGCTGATGGTGCTGGTAGCACTGTCAGATCCCTTCCAGGCGGAGGTGATGTCAACTCCAGGTCCGAAGATGTTGAGGCAGGAGCCATAGTTGGAGAAGGAGGCACGAGCATCGTTGTCATCGGTGGCACCAACGGTCAGGGCCTGGATGTTGGGGATACCAGGAATAGTATTTCAAATATATAAATAATGAACTAAAAATTGATAAATAAATGGGATTTCTCTACTCAGGGTATCCACACCAGTACAACTACTGCTCTTCCTGTGGACCATGGACTTATTATTATCCTAACATTTACAGTAGGTGGAAAGTAGAAACCGTGGAGCAAAATCTTTAACAATGACGTGATATTCGCAAACTCGAACCTTGGATTGAGAGCCAATTGAATGAAACACTATTCGAACAATACGGCTATATGTGAATATGGTGAATATATCTATAGCTTGAGCAAACAAAGCCTGTGAGAAACATCTTACAATAATATCAACTATGTGTTTAAGAGTTGTCATGAAGAGTTCGAAGAGTGAGTAACTTACATATCCAGACCTGGCTGGAGAGGTACCGCAAGCATCCTCATTACTGTTACCAGCTGCGACAGAGACGGTGAAGCCAGCATCGTACATGCGCCTGACGGCAGCATCGGTAGTGCTGGAGGCACCACCTCCGAGAGACATGGAGACAACTGCTGGACGACGACCGTTAGAGACAACCCAGTCCATTCCTGCAAAGACCGTAAACGCATTCTTGAAAGGATAATAAAGATACTATTAAATGATTTGATTTACATAGCGCCTTTTCCAGATGGCTCAAGGCACTGTCCCTAGTTATTTTATAAATAAATTAAGAAAAACGGTAGAATTCAAGTTAAGTACATTTTCTTTAGAAATGCAAGGAGTTTGTTCCATAGGCATGGAGGCAACCAAAACCAAACAGATTATTCAAAGACAAGTTAAGCAGTTTAACTATGTTACTTCTTAATTCATAAAATGCAACCCTTGCAATTGGTGCATTATTAATTTCTATAAATTTGGTGACGAACGCTCGGGAAAAAATTCGTTGATATTCGTTGATGAAACGCTGATTTTTTTTTTTACCGTACGCCTGTGGTCGAAAACCATTATGAATCAATGTGAAGATAGTCTTTCCGACGTCAAGGTAAGAACTTGTTAATACCACACTCCAAAACTCGATATGACATCATATAACGTAGGAATATAATTACCGTCGATGATTCCAGAGTTGGATCCGGATCCGAGACATCCGAGAACGCGGATTCCGAAGATGTTGGCGTTCTTTGCGACTCCGTAGTTGGTTCCAGCGACGGTTCCAGCGCAATGAGTACCATGACCGTTGCAGTCAACTCCCTGTAAGATGTCAAAATGTACACAATTAATATAGACTGGTAGTGATCATTTTGCTAGATACATTGGATATTTTATGGAACGTCGCTGGATTTCAGATTTGTTCTTTCATAACTCAAACTGTTGGTCCCAAATACATAATATATTTATATCTAGGCCTCGACTAGGCCAATGAAGATAAACGAACGATAATGATTATATTATTGAATCGTAAGTTTTGTTGTGCGTTGTCAACTTCTGTAGCTGTTGTTAGACCACTTGAATACATGAGAACCCATTTTGAGAGGAGCTTGTAAAATTTGCACCCCACGCTCTTCTTCGGAATATATTCATAGTATCTGCTTTTGACTAGTAAATTGCATTGATGGGTAGTGCTGCATGGACAAAATTTAGTTCCCCATGTTTATTCAAAGGATATTTGTTTAAAATTGAAATATGAACTTACGTTGTTGTTTCCAACGGCATCGTATGCGGCGACAGCACGACCTCCGAAGTCGTTGTGGGTGGGCCACACACCGGTGTCGACCACGTACACGTTTACACCAGCACCAGAGTCTGCAAGTAAACGAAGATGATTTTGTTAGAATACTTTGTATCAATGTTGTCTGAATTTCTGACATTTATGAGCGATTGCCGTTTCATTTTTCGGAAAAACGAAGGTTCGGAATGATGAACCGTCGGGAAAACGATTGTAACCTAGTATAATAGCTGGTTTCTTCTTATTTTTGTTCTTATGTGATATAATGCTACATTTAAATTCATTTAAGATTTTAACATTTAAAGATAACTGTAGTAATCATCGTAATGTGTGGTTCCAACCGTGTGGGAGTGTAATGAACGGATTGGACATGCCCTCTTATTTTTAAAGTGAGTAACTTTTAATCACAGAAGTTGAAATCATCCAATGTTTAAATCTTACTCATTGGGTTGTAGGAGTTATCAAGAGGAAGGTTCCTCTGGTCAATACGGTCAAGACCCCAGGAGGCGACGGCCTGAGTGCGGACAACACCATCCTCCTCAACTTGTACGACTCCATCGAATCTGCGGAGCTATAACAGGATTCAAGATATTCTGTAAAGATCTCACAAGTTATCAAACTGTTTACTCAATAAACGGGGCCTATATAATGCCATTGCAATTTTACTAATATGACCTTTTACTCTCAGAAAAATGGCTCTAAGAGGATCCATAAAATTGCACGGTGATTCTAAAAGAACCCCGATACTCTTATAATGGAATTGATGGACGTAATGCAAATGACTGTAGGCCAAACTACTTTTGTATTTTGAAGCATCAGTGGAGTTACTTGCCCTTCATAAAATATTCGTCTCTCATTGTTCAAACTATCTATCACAGGACTGGTTAGCCACGCATTGAATTAATGGAAGTTGGAGGTAAACTCTTTACGAACCTACGACCTACCTCTTGGGGGTTCTATATAGGGAATATGGGTAAGACTCTGAAAGGTTCTAATATTGGATTAGAAAGCTATACTTACGAACTCAACGGCATCTTCGCTGAGCTCTAGTGAGAGGGTCTGCATGTTCTTGAAGGTCTTGAGGACCTTGGCGAGCCTGAAGCGACGGGCAGAGAAAGCTGAAGTAAGACGGGCACCGAACTCAGTCACATCAACGCTGTCCTAAAAGGAAGTAAATACATGTACATATTTCAATAGGTTTGCTTGAATGAAATAGTGGTTTTACATGCTTTTTATATAAAATTGAACATAATTAAAGCACTGCTGAGGCCACTGCTGATTTAAAGTAACATCATTGTATTTGAGAAAAACTGTGCGGGACTTATCCAGAATTTTGTGAAGGAGATCACAATACCTTAAATGTCATACATTTATAAAGGAACATTTGTAATAGGTACATGATCGTACCCTTCCTTTATCTGCTGTAGCCTATTCGGATCTTGATCGCTGCGCGTCTCAAAATGGAAATTGCCCCTAAAATGTCATTGTAAGCTATACTCCACGATATTAGAGAACTGAAATTGAAGTTTCGTATCAAAGTATCAATGCTCGATATCAGTGACCTGTCATTTAAAGCTGTGAAAAAGAAATTATTCATGAAAAATCGAATGAATACTAAATGAAGAAATAGAAAATGATAACTTACGTCGACCATAACGAGATACTTGTCCTTAATGGTTTCCTTGGCCCGCTGGAGTGGAGCGATGCCATAGGCAACTGCCAGCAGGGCGGTAAACACGATCAATCCACGCATTTTCTGATGTAAGAAATTTGTGAAATGCATGGAAAAAATTATAAATATTTTCAATGCACTTTGATTTGTATCAGTTGACAAGAGAAACAACTTGAGAGTAGGCCTAAATTATGTCTTTTAATTGTGATCAGTTTTATGTACAAGCCACATCCTTCAGTTTTTTGACCAACAGGTCTTAGGTAACGCTCTGCATTTTCCACCAAACGTCCCATGTGGAAAAAAGTCATTATCTTACATTTCCCTTGCCGGCAGCTCTCTGAGAGACGAGGGGGTATTTCTTGCTGCGTGCAGACCTGTACACACATCAAAAGTATTTCCACCACTTAAGGTGTCAGCAAATTATGACCCACTGCAGGTGGAAACTGCCCACCATCTCCATCTAACTTTGATCAACCTCAACAACTTACAACAAAAAGGTAATGGGTTATCAACTCACCGTAGGTGTCTGGGGGTACTGTGTCTCTTGGTGTGAAAAACTGGAACCAATGAAGACCCATGTTCAGTTATCTGCTTTTATAGAGGTCCTGGACCAATTCGGGTTTACCATGAAGGCTGGCATAGACGTCATGAAGGGATTATGATGACATGTACATATTAGTAATATGATTAAGTTATTAAGTGTATTGTGCTGTTACATGTAAGTTAAGAGGATTTGACCCCTCCCGTGCTTCTCTCTCTCTCTCTTTCTCGCTTTCTCTCCATGGATATCTCGTACGTGTTTTGATAGAGTGTCCCGTATTCCACACACCTGATGTGGGTGATACCAGAGGGTACACCTTTCGCGGCTTCTGGATTGCTAAGAATGCTGATTCATTTCACTTCATAATCAGCGCTGACAACGGTGCTCAGATCGAACTCTTCACATGCAACGTGTCAGCCTAAATTACGAATTACGAAGGGGACATTTCCCCCCTCCCGAAAATATTTAAGTGGGGATCCGAGTCCTCCCCCCCCCCGAGAAGTATTGAAAATCATCTCGCTCCGTCACGACCCACCCCCTTAACATATTTAAGTTTTAGAATATCGTAGAGTGTACAGCCAGGGAGGTCGGGAGTGGTGCGAGTCGTAGGTATTAAACAAGCATAGATTCTTTTGGATGTCTAATTTTTGTCTACACGAAATAAAAAAAAAACATATTTAAAAAAAGGGCTTATTCTCGTTTACTGGGTCGATGATCTAACTATTACATGTTATAACATATATACGATATGTTTCTTCGACTTCTTTTCTCTCATAAATACACACACACACACCCACAAACCAACACAATATCAAAAGATACATGATGCAAGTGCACAGTACGAAGATAGGTAAACAGGGAAGGGTAAACAGGAGGTGGAGGAGGTGGTGGGGTGGCCTGGCATGTCTTTCCATCCGGGTCAATCCGCACACTGGGAATAGAGGATGTACCTTAATAAAGAAAAGACAAGAAATAGTCGTTTCCAATCGACAACAAAAAAGAACAGGTTGAGACAGTTTCGTGATTTGTGGTGAACTGTTCCATTTGGACAAAATTGATCAAAGACTTATTTTACCTGAATGCTAAGAAGGCAAATTAATACTTTGGGGGAGCAACAAAGAGCTTATGACCTCAGGTCCTGGCGCACTGCATTACCATTGAACCACCACAGCTACCTGTAATATGCAGCCCCCTATCCTAACAAGTAAGACCGCATGTAAACGCCTAGCCATCATGAAATGCGAAATAACGAGATCTTAAAATGTACTACTTCATGACATTATTCATTGACTGCATTAATAGTGATGTGAGCCGTGGGAAGGAAAACAATATAGGAAAGAGAGAGAGAGAGAGAGAGAGGGAAAGAGAGAGAGAGAGAAAGAAAAAGATAGAGAAAATAGTGTAATATAGATATTAGTTATCCCAAATAGTATAGGATTGTAAACATTGTAATCAGTTTAGAAACGCGATATTTGGGGAGAAAAAAATAGGACAGAAAAAAATAGGACAGAAAATTTAAAATCAGTATAAGCTTCGAGTTGGGAAGACGTCTAGCATAATAATGTCAAATGTAAAAAAGAATTAAAAACTGACATCGGTATAATGCTTGTGTACATAGATAATCTCTTAGTAATGATTAACAATCTTCATAATATATGCAAATATATAATCTCATACCAAAAGCTTAAAATAAAACATGTAGACGGAAGTATATAATTAATTAACCGAAATGGGAGGTACAACCTGTGTAAATACAGAAAGACAGACGTGCAAACAATGACAAAGATACAAAGGAGAGAGAGAGGGAGGGGGGGGCGGGGTGATGGTCAATAAGAGCAAAGGAGCTGAGTATAGACTGAGACATGTTGAAAAGATGGTCAATTACAAAGGTTGGGCAAAACGGGTATGAATATATAGACAAGGGATGATTTAAGATGATTTATAATTGTCAATTGGAATCCAGGTAAAAATCTACGTTAAAGTTTTTTTTACAAAGGAAGACAGAAATATATAAAAAGTAAACATTTACTTAACAGGACAAATTGAACTATAATTAACGGGTGAGAAAGATCATAAAAAAGTGAGGAAGTGAATGAGAGAGAGAAAGAGAGAGAGAGATTGGAGGGGGTCACCACTGGGAAGTAAGGAAACCGGTACATGTTTAAAGTTACAATGAAAAAGAATTATTGACGAGACGTTTTTTTTTTATGATTTATAACTGGAAATTATAAATCCATGTAAAATTCAAATTATGCAAAGAGAAGACACAAATTATATAGAAGTAAAATTTACCAAACATGATAAAATTAAACTATGATTAACGATTAAAGAAGATCAGGAAAATCCATAATAGGCAGTAATAGAGAAGAAAACTACCAGAACCTGAGAGGTAGAGCAAGAGATATATGAATAGAGATGGATTAAAAAAGGAAGGGATAAAGAGAGACAGAGAGAGAGGAAGTTGGCAACTTGTTAGATTTAAATATTCTCCATAATTAGTGTGCGAGTGATGATATTATGTAATAATTCACGTGGAACAGCACCAGATACTTTATGACTTAATCCTATTATTAATATCTACATGTCCTTATCAAAATCCTTTTATGACGTCTATGCCAGTCTTCTAGCTGATAAGCCTATATCGGTCCAGGACCTCTTTAAAAGCAGATGACCGGACACGGGTCTTCATTGGTTCCAGTTGTTCACACCAAGAGACAAAGTACCTCCAGACACCTACGGTGAGTTGATTACCAATGATCTTCTTGGTTTAGGTTGCTATGCTGATTAGAGTGAGAGGGAGATGGTTGTTAGATTTCATGTGCAGAAGGTCACAATTCTTGGTGGATATACTATTCATGGGTGTACATGTCTCCACATCGAAAACAAATTTACACCCTAGTCTCTTGGAGAGCCGTCGGGTGAGGGAAATGTACGGACATTACTTTTCCAATCGGGGCGTTTGGTGGAAAATGCAGAGCATTACAAAAGGCATGTTGGTCAAAAAACTGAAGGCTATGGTTTGTACATTAAACCGATCACAATGAAAAGACATAATATAGGCCTACATTACAATTGTATCTTTTGTTGACTTATACAAATGACAATGCATTGAACATTTTAGTAATTTTTGCCATAAATTTCACATAATTTCTTACATCAGAAAATGCGTGGATTGATCGTGTTTACCGCCCTGTTGGCTGTTGCCTATGGTATCGCTCCTCTCCAGCGTGCCAAGGAAACCATCAATGGAAAGTACCTTGTTATGATCGACGTAAGTTATTTTTTTCTATTTCTTTATTTAGAATTCATTTGATTTTTCATAAATATTTGTTTTTCTTCACAGCTTTAAATGACAGGTCATATCAAGCATTGGTATTTTGATAGAAGAAACTTTAATTTCAGTTATCTCTAATATCGTGGAGTGTAGCTTTCAATGACATAATTCTGGCATCTCCATTGTGAGAGGCACAGCGAGCAAGATCCGAATAGGCTCCTAAATATAAGTCCCGCACAGTTTTTCTATGATACTACTTTACATCAGCAGTTGTCTCAGCAGTGCTTCAGGTATGTTCAATTTTATATAAAGAGCATGTAGCACCACTACTTCATTCAAGCAAACATATTGAAATGTGTGCATATATTGTGTTTACTTCAATTTAGGACAGCGTTGATGTGACTGAGTTCGGTGCCCGTCTTTCTTCAGCTTTCTCTGCCCGTCGCTTCAGGCTCGCCAAGGTCCTCAAGACCTTCAAGAACATGCAGACCCTCTCACTAGAGCTCAGCGAAGATGCCGTTGAGTTCGTAAGTATAGCTGTCTAGTTCCCAATAAATGTTTTGACCAGTATACGAGTTGTCACTATCCGTAGATAGTCAATGTTCAATTAATAATGCTCTTAAGTTTAGCCCACTCTTTCCAAATCAATAACTTGCCTAGCGAATCAGATGTAACTGTCTAAACTTTGTCCCCTATGTGTAAGAGTGTTTTCTTTAAAAAAAACCTTTAGTAGGTTCTTAAACAATTTACCACCAACTTACCTTAGTACCAATGTATGGCAAACTTATTATAAAGGGTCTATTCCTATTCCATTTACGCAATTAAAAAGAGACAACCCCCCCCCCCTGAATAATAGGATTCTTAAAAGAACCACAAAACCACATTCCTTAATACCTGCAGAACCTCGAATACTCATAGAAGTATCCGTTTTGGGATCCTTTTTTAACCACCGTGCAATTTTAAGGAACCTCTTTGAGTCATTTTCTCTAAGAGTTAATAATTATGTTAGTTATATTGGTAACAAAATGAAGATAGCTATATAAAAGCTTCGCTGATTGATTAAACAGTTTAATATTTTTGTGAGATCTTTACAAAATATATTGAATTTTGTTATAGCTCCGCAGGTTCGATGGAGTCGTACACGTTGAGGAGGACGGTGTTGTCCGCACTCAGGCCGTCGCCTCCTGGGGTCTTGACCGTATTGACCAGAGGAACCTTCCTCTTGATAACTCCTACAACCCAATGAGTAAGATTTTAAAATTTCAATGATTTCAACCAACTTCTCTGATTAAAAGCAGTTCATTCTTCTATGCCTATACAGTTGCTCACTTTTAACATTAGAGGGCATGCCCAATACGTTAATTACACTCATACATGGATTGAACCACACACTATGATGGCCACTGCAGAAAACATATCAAATCATTATAATATCTCAAATGATTAGGTTAAAATTATTTTATCTTGAATGATTTTTTGTCATTAAATATACTATTATAGTCCTATAATAGCACTATTACATTATATTTAATGACAGAAAATGAGAGATTTAGAAATATCAGCTTTTAAAATCAGTTACTTGGTGTTTTTTCAGGAAATTCATGATTCTAAGGATCAATTATAACGGAGGTTGGTATCTCCGAAAATGGAAGGGCATTCCTTTCATCAAATGTCAGAAATTCAGAAAATATTGATACAAAAAAATCTCGTATAATCATCTACGCTAACTTGCAGACTCTGGTGCTGGTGTAAACGTGTACGTGGTCGACACCGGTGTGTGGCCCACCCACAACGACTTCGGAGGTCGTGCTGTCGCCGCATACGATGCCGTCGGAAACAACAACGTAAGTTCATAAAGGCCTATCAATTTAAAACAAAAAGCCTTTGAATGAATATGAGGAACCAAAATTTATCCGCTACTACCAATGAGCGCCTTTGATAGGTTAGAATCAAATGCTAGTGACCATTTTAGAGAAGAGCAGTGGGGTGCTTGCCCTTAGTCCACAAAATTTAAAAGTCCTCTAAAAAAGTATCATGTATTTAAATTCTCTAACAAAATCTGTACAATTTTACAATATGCGAAAAAATACGATTAAATAACAGTATCAAGATCGGTCATTTACCGAAATCGGCCGGTTAGAGTTATGGCAATAAACATCTGTAATATGGTGTTGCATCCCAAATTACATCCAGCGACGTTCCACAAATCCCCAATTTATCGAGCAAAAAGAGCACTACACTTTTTTGTACTTTCCTCCATCTTACAGGGAGTTGACTGCAACGGTCATGGTACCCATTGCGCTGGAACAGTCGCCGGAACCAACTACGGAGTCGCAAAGAACGCCAACATCTACGGAATCCGAGTTCTTGGATGTCTCGGATCTGGATCCAACTCTGGAATCATCGACGGTGATTATATTCATATGAAATGTGACATCCTATCAAAGTGGGGAGTGTTCTTAAATTGACATCGGAAAGACTATCTTTCACATTCATTCAAATTGTTTCACGATTACTTCAGGTGACTGAGGTCCCACAAACTTTTTAAATTGATTTGTCTCGGGCGGTCGTCACCAAAGTTTTAATAATAACAAATGCACCAAATCAAAGGATTGAATAATCTGTTTGGTTTCCGTTGCCCCACGCCTATGAAACAAACTCTCCGCATTTCTAAGAAAACGCTTTCACTTGACTTTTTCAAAAAACATCTGAAACATACATCTATTTTTCTTTTCAATTTATTCATAGAATAATTAGCGACAGTGCCTTGTTCCCTCTTGAAAAGGTGCTAAATAAATTCGATCAGTATTATCTATATTAACATTTCAAAAATGCGCTTACGGTCTTTGCAGGAATGGACTGGATTGTCTCCAACGGTCGTCGTCCAGCAGTTGTCTCCATGTCTCTTGGAGGTGGTGCCTCCAGCACTACCGATGCTGCTGTCAAGCGCATGTACGATGCTGGTTTCACCGTCTCTGTCGCCGCTGGTAACAGTGATGAAGACGCTTGCGGAACCTCTCCAGCCAGGTCTGGATATGTAAGTTTCTCATTCTTTCACCTCTTTATGAAATTTCTCAAACACATAGATGATTTTATTGTACGATGTTGCGCCCTTAGGCCTTGTTTTCTTAAGATATGGGAATACTCGCCATAATACGCAAATAAAAACCAACTACGAGGTTAATATTTGTTTCATATCCCACATCGACAATAAGGTCTATTTAAAGTGATTTTTTACATAATTAAAAGAACTGATTCTGCAGACAGTTTAGCTTCAGCTAGATATTACAAAGCACAACATGCATACATGTAATAAAGTCGATGCGCGCTCATTTGACATTGTCATTGTCATTTCGCATAACCTACGTTGCTATGCTTATTCAATGGGCAAGTGGGGCAGCAACAAAATTACTGTACAAAAGTCCTATCCCAGAGAGATAGTACTTATCTATCATTGATCATGTGACCTCGTTTAGACCGATCAGATTGCAAGATTCTTAGTATGCGGGATATAATCACTTCTAGTGTTATTGTTCGTAAAGGGTCTAGATTTCAAATATCACTTCTTAAACGTCATTTGGCAAGATTTTACTCCACGTTTGCCACTTTCCACCTGCGGTGAATGATAGCATTCACCGCATTTATTATTACCCTTTAGGGTAATAATAAATGTAGGGTCAGTATGGATACCCTGAGGGGGAAAAAACATTACTTTTCTATTTTAGTTCATTATTGATATACGAAGTATTATTTATCGTATCCCCAAACATCCAGGCCCTGACCGTTGGTGCCACCGATGACACCGATGCCCGTGCCTACTTCTCCAACTATGGCTCCTGCCTCAACATCTTCGGACCTGGAGTTGACATCACCTCTGCCTGGAAGGGATCTGACAGTGCTACCAGCACCATCAGCGGTACCTCCATGGCCTGCCCACACGTCTCAGGTATGTCGTCTGTGGTGATGATTCCTTGCTGAAATCTTTAACACTGTTACATTCTGGTACTATTACAACTGATGATTACACGAAGTGGACTTAACGTATTACCAACAGAGGCACTAAACTTTTATGAGTACATCAGTGTTTTAAAATAACTTAACAAGGTTGTTAGAATCAAATACCATTAAATAGTGATTGTAACAAAATATAAAAAGACCACATCAGTGATGTCACAATCTACAACTTCACCGTTTAGACTGTTATATATAACAGTTTTAAATCCACGAAAACAACAAGTAAATACAATATGTGATATTTCCGTTCATATTTGGCATTACTGGTCACTGTAACCAAAGCGTTCATAACGTAAGTGTAATTGTGATGTCTATATCTGTTCTCTGCATCTCAGGAGTCGCTGCTCTTATCCTTGCCGCCAGCCCAAGCATGTCCCCATCTTCCGTCTACAGCTCTATCCTCAGCTCCGCCACCAGCGGTAAGGTGACCAGCAGGGGCTGGCTCTCACCCAACCTTCTCCTCTTCACCAACTAAATAAAATATAATGATAAGATGACGAAATGAAATATTTAGTGTGAAAATTATATTTTGACCACTGAATCCAGAAAGTGAAATTTTGAATTGAATATAAATAGATTAATAAATGCCGAAAAATGAAACTCTAGAAAATATTGAGATCCCGGTTACTTTGTAGTTTGAATTTTCGTTTAGATACATGTCAGTTTCGAGAGATTCAAAGAAAGAGAGCGGGAGATAGAGAGAGGGAGAGAGAGAGAGAGAGAGAGAGATAGATGAAGACAAAGAGAGCGGGAGATAGAGAAAGAGAGAAAGGAGAAAGTGAGAGAGAGAGAGAGAGATAGGGAGAGAGTGCACGTGAGTGTGTGTGTGTGTATATCCGTCACGTTTACATTAAAAGCCTTTTAATACACCATGCAAAAAGGAAGGAAAAGGTATGGTGTGTGTCTGATCTTCGGTGTGTGCAGCCATGTACGTAATCTTGTTATTTATTATTTATGTCAGGGGGCTATTACTACAAAAAAAATTTCAAACTTCCTTTTTAGTCTCAAATTTCTTCATTCCAGAATTGTAAGATTATGATTGATTCATGTTATTTTTGTATATATATTATTTTACGGCTTTATGATTGAAATAAATGAATTGAAATTGAGATTAAAATCTAATTGAAATTTCAGGAATGTGTGTTTGAGAAACATCAGTGAGATGGAAAAGTATGTCGTTGATGACACAATCTTGAGTAGCTCTTCAGAATGCATCACGCCATCCCAGTTCACGGAGAACCTCAAACGTCGCAACCAGCCTGCCAGGCGTGGATGCAGGATTTCTTAAGGGGGGGGGGGGCAATTTGAAATTATGCGAGCCAATTACTTGAACGTAATGGTGACCAGTATTGGCGTAATGAGCAAAAAAGTTAGGGGGGAGGGGCAGACAAAAAAAAAAATCCACATTACCCCATTCTTACATGCAGGCCCCACTGAACGTTTTTCAAAGTGGGTTGGGGAGACTAAAGTATTTATGATCAGGGGTAGAGCGTAGCGTAAATTGGCGTGGGGTCTAGGGGCGAAGGCCCGACAGGGGTCAAGGTGCGAAGCCCCCGGAAGCTCAGGGGGTATGGGCATTTAATTAAGGTCAGATGAGCATATTTTGATAGCTTATTCATGACACTGGCAGGTCGCAAATTGGCATGGGGTCCAGGGGGCTGAGCCACCTAAAACTCTGGGATTTAAAGCATTTTATAACGGTCAGATAAGCATTTAGGGGGCCACCTTTAATAGGCCCCCTGGTGTTGAAGTCCCCGAAAGCTCAGGGGTTTTCAGAGGCGGATCTAGCTTTTTGCTAAAGGGGGGGGGGTGACCCAATGATGATGCGGAGCATCGTCCACGAGCCGCGAAGCGGCGATTATTATTATTATTATTATTTTTATTATCGTTTTTTTTTTGGGGGGGGAGGACCTAATGACGATGCAGAGCATCATCCTAGAGCCGAGAGCACTGAATCTGATTTGACTTTTAACCACAATTCCTTAATCATTGAGCAGAGTCTAGCTCTGCCAGTCTATGGCTGCTTCAAATCAGCCAAGTAGAGCCTTTGTAGTATGCCTTTAGTCTATAGTCTCATTGTGCAGACACTGTTACGCACAGCGACTGATAAGGCTTTGTGTCTACAAACTATCAGGACATCTGTCTAGTACAAGTAGGCCTGCAGCAAAGATAGTTTACGTTGTATGCCAGATCATGTTTCATCACAAAGTATAGGCCTATTCTGAATATGAGGTTATGGTTATTTCTTGTTATTTTGAACTCTCTTGATCTTTCTTTCCTCATTCGTGAGCAGAGGTCACCTCAGATGATCTACGGATCAACAGAGTCTAAAAAAGTACCAAAGAACTATTGAAAAAGTATATATAACATAAAGAGCGAGATACCAAAAAAGAGAGAGATTCGGAACAAATTAATATTGGTCGTATTCCTCTAAATTATATGTGATAATTTAGTTTATTTGGCATCATAAAAACAATTACAAATCATAAATACAGAATAAATAATAGTCCAGTACCTTTAAGAAGCAACTTGTGCTTGTACACGAGCCCATATCAAGGTAAACACAATATTGAATTAAATAGCTAAATAAATAAAACTTATTAAGTATGTATACGAACATTTAGAAGTAGAAGAAAAAGAAGGACGAACCCTTAACTATCAACAGGTATCACCTATGTATATAAGCACATCCCAACAATCACACACAAACACACAAGAGCGATACCAAAAAAGTAGAGTTTAGAATGAGAAAGAGAAAGAATAAAAGAAAGAGACGGGAACGAGAAAGAAAAGAAAGGAGTGAGGTCGGAATGAGAAAGATAATGAGGTGTACTTAGTCAAGGATGACATTGTTTCAAAAAATTATTGTTTGATTAGAGTTCTAAAACGAGAAAGTGTGGAGCTGGATTTAAGGTTATTACTTATTGAGTCTTATATGTGGGAGAATCTCTTTGCTCATGTTGATTAAACATGAAAACTGATACATTAAGGTTATAATAGCTCAAATTGTAGGAAAAAAATTAATTCAAGAAACAGTAGTAGTTTGGGCTTACAATATTCACTTTTGTATCAGTCGTATTGCTCGTTTTTGTAAAATATGTAGTTTATCAAGATAGATTGGTGGGTATAAATATCTGAGTTTGGATAAAACACCTATAATTGTTGAAAGCTTGGAAGATATATAAGCCATGTGATACATTAAATCTAAGAATACATTAGTATAGTCATTAGTGTATCATAGTCATTTATCTAACTCTATAAATGCGATATTGTACAGAAAAATTAATTTCGTGTATACATGTATTCATAATTTGTCAATGTTTGAGCCAGTAACTTGTTTGAGTTTCAGAACTAAAGAATAAAAAAGTTGGTACAATGATAAAGATGCTTGGTAGATTCATGTGTGTAGATATTTCAGGCCTTTCCTCAATACCACAACATAATTTTGCTTAATGCATTCTAAATTAATGAATTGTGTAGAATGTATAGTCCGTTTTAATTAAACTCTAACAGATTTGTGTACAGAACCCCAATGGTAATATACATTAAATGGCCTAAAAACGCAGACATGAACACAAAAATGTAAACCGGCATTACCAGTACCCATCATTTAGCCATGCTCGATGCCTGACTCTATATTTGGAATTCCCTATAGGCTTATATCATTGTTTTGTGATTAATTTATCAACGTAAATATGATCTTTTCTTTGAATTCCACACCACACACACTGCAAAGAGTCATCCGAATTGTAGAGTATGCCCTTTTCTTGTCAGTCCATAGATCTCAGAAGGGTTTCAACTATGTATGCACTTCTGGCTCCAGAAGAATATGGTTTGTGCTTAACACACATTTTATATAATAATGATATTTTAATGATAACAAAATAAAAGTAGTGATATGGTGAAGATAAATGGTTTATTAATATATTAACAACAACAAAAAATTGCGACATAGCCGAATTGTGCGATGATTTCACAATGATAGAGTGCATACAAAAATGGCAATTTGCTTTGACGAAAATAGATAGATAAAAATTGAAATCGACATTGATAGAGTTCTTACAAAAAATGTAATCAGCATTGACAAATAGTATAACACATAGGAATCAATCGACAAATAACATTTTGTGTTACCACAATTTGTTAGTATAAACTAATGTGACATGTGATTCAATATTCTGCATTACCATGTAAAAGATGAAATATGATAATCTAAAGACAATAGTTGATGTCTATATTTTTACATCTGTTATCTGTGAACATGATAATAATGATGATACTACTACTGCTGCTGCTGTTACTCCTAATGATAATACATGTACTACTATTCACTTTTGTATGATGGGTTTTAAGCCTAAAATGATTAGCCCAACTTCAGCTCTGGCATCATCCAGGGCACAAAGAGTTTCGAAGAATACTTTTAATTCTGTCTTGAATTATTGCACAGTTTATGGTAGGAACTTCTGTTATTATGATGGCTTCTAGAAAGGAAGATCATTGAGGATGTTTTGTATGAAAATCAAAATAAAGGAACAAAGTACTAATGAAATTTTGATTAAAGAGAGCAGGTTCTTAACTATTTGTATCTTGATATTGTGAACTTATTCCCAAACCAACCCTTAAATACCCTAAATATAAGCCTATTTTCGTTGCTATTAGTCTTTTTCAAAACGGATATTGAATTGCCCTACTGGTTCTATTCATTTGGGATCAGATCATTGGTTCTTAGGTTGATGGTCAGATTCTTTGCCAATTCATTCCAGAAATATTCTTGACCTCTCACATCCTCTGTCCAGTGGAGGTAAGGTCTGCCATCACTGAGGTACAACCTCGCCAAGAAAGGTATCTCATCATCTGGGATGTCTTCGAGGAAGACAACGACTACAAATTCGGTCTGTGTATCACTCACATGGTTCATGGCCGTACGAAACTTGAGCATGAACCAGCGATCACGTACAGCGGCTCTGCTGAGTAAAATGATGGTCTTGTAACTCCCGCTCACCACGTAGTCAACGGCATCCAAGTAGTACATACCCGGTATGAGGTCTGCATCACCAAAGATGTTCCTTTGAAACTGCGGTAGCTGGACCTCCAAAGTTGGTCTCAGATTATCGCGAATCCATTCTTCGTCGTCGTCATAGAATTATGATATTTACGTCGAACTCATAGTCGTTATGGTTGCGCGCGTCTAGCCTCTCCCTATACCCAATGACCGCCAGTTTTAGGAGGAAGAGTTTGTACCTCAGCCTCCATCGCTGGTGATAGACGAGTACGAGTAAAACAACCAAGGAGACGATGACAATTGGAATTAAACTGAAGATGGCATAGTTGAACCGACAGAGTTCAGTGGGATTAAAATGAAGTAAAGGTTTCTCACGGAGAGGAGCCAATGATGAGGGTGCACACAGAGTCTGATTATCGTTGACAAGGCTTACTGTTCCATTTAGCCAATGTAGAAGCCACTCAAGATCACATGTACAAAGAAGTGGGTTCTGGGAAAAATCTACCAGTGAAAGAGAAAAATAGATTGGTCTAAATATGCTCTCGTTTAGAACCGTTAGCTTGTTGTTCGCCAATGAAAGGCTTGTAAGTCTTGATTTGTTCAGGAACGTTCCTTCATCAAGGTGTGCTAGAATGTTTCCATCGAGTTTAATGCTTCGTATTTGCCCTAACCCTGTGAGTAAACCAGTACGAATCTGCTCAAGGTTATTACCTGATAGGTTCATCTTCTGAAGTGAATCCAAACCTGTAAACACAAGAGGGTGAAGGTTTGAAATAGCACAGGCATCTAAACTGAGTTCCTGTAGAGCAGAGAGGTGATGGAAGATCCCAAGATCTAGGCCAAATTTGCCAATGTTCGGATTCTTACTCATATCCAATGTTGTAAGGTTGAACAGTCCTTCGAAAAGAGAAACATTTGTGACTGGATTCCACAGATTAGAAGGAAAAACTTGTGACTCCTGTATATCCAAATAAACAAGATTCATCGAGTTTCTGAAGGATTTCCCAGGTTTTAAAGGATTTATAGGTGCCCAAAAGAGGTAGTTTCCTTTCACATAAAGCGACCTTAATACCGGAGTGTACAACTGCAAATACCGTATACTGCATCCTGACAAATCAATGGTTTCAATGTTATCTAGTCCTGTAAAGTATGTCAAATAAATACTAGCAAGTCGTCTGTTAAAGCTTAAATCTAAAAGGGTCAAATTTTGCAAACCAATTAATGCAAATTTTGAAATTTCTGTCAATGAATTCGTGGATAAATACAACTCTATGAGGTTGATTGTCCAAGTATGATTACCAGTATTAATACTTCTTACCTGATTGAAATTTATGTTCAGCACTTTCAGCGCCTGCATGCTATCAAAAAAGTTCGGTTCTATTGTAGCTATTTTGTTATTACTGAGATCAAGTTGATCGAGCAGCGTCAGATTCGAGAAGACAAATGGAAAGAGTGCACTCACTTTGTTGTAGGAGAAATCAAGAAGAGTGAAGGAATAATCTCGCAAAGGAGTAAAGACGTCTTGAGGGAAAAGACCTAAATTAACATGGACTGCAAGGCTCTTGATATGCGAACGAGAGATTCCGATTGTTAGGTTTCTAAGCATCTCGGGTGTCCAAGAGTGGCCTCCGGCATGTCTTAGAATCAATGAGTTGGTATGTAGTGCAGCAATTGCAATGGGATCAATCAACTTTATGGGGTTATTACCAAGGTCCAGATTATCAGTTTGACACCCGAAGGTGAAAGTTTCCTTCGTGAGCTGTTCAATGTGATTATAAGAAAAGCCAGCATATCCTACCGAGCCACAAGTGCTGATATTAATGAAAGTGAGGTGGTTGAAACCTAAATCCAGGTAGTCTATGTGCTGGTTCCATTTTAGGGTGTCATTGGGAAGGGATTTCAGGTTGGATCCTGTCAGGTCCAGCGAGGTCAGCTTACTGGCCCATCTGAATAAGCCTGTAACTGGGAGCACAAGACTGCGATTGACGATTATTAACAAGTTCACCAACTTCTTGAGAGGGTGTAAAGCGGTGGGTTCTATCACTCTGATATCGTTAGCTGAAAGATCCAAGCGGCTGATCAGGGGGTATCTCTCAAACGAGAACTTCGGGAGGATAGTGATGTTGTTATCAGACAAATCAAGTTCCTTGGTGTCTTTTTCAAGATTTTGAGGAACCGATTTAAAACCTCCCCATCTGCAGTTAGCTTTTTTTTGTTCTAAGTCTTGGATACATCTCTGAACGTTTTTTGTAGACAATTCTGAGGATACAGTCCCCATCGAGTCGCCTTGGAAGGCTTGAAGCGTCAAGGGCAAGAGAAAAGCCATGACCAATGATGGGAAAAGAGATGAATGGTGTTTGAAAGACATGGTGTTCTTTTTTCGTCTGTAAAGTGACAGAAAGATAATATCCTCCAATTGATTTAGCGGACCATGTAAGTAGAATATAATTGATAATGATTTATGATGTATTCTTAGAGAGACAATGATTTATATACCGTGTGAGTCAAAAAAAAAGTTTACACCTAGAAAATTGCCAATTATTTTTAAAAAATTATCTATGAACAGTAAATAATGATTCAGTGTTTTAGCCCAAAACATTTGGTATCATTTAAGTGGGGTATGTGTTCAATCTTGGATAAACAGGATGCGTTGTTTGCGAGAGTGCATAAATCGACTTGCGTCAAAGTGATACCTACATAATGTATTATGTTGAGATTAACGGAGTGAGAGAATGAATTGAATGTATCAAATGAAATGCATTGCATATGCTTTTTGAAGAAAGAAAGTGACAAACACACACACACACGCGCGCACAAATGTTCGTTGATATTTGATATTTGATATGTGTGGCATGATTAATTTTGTTAGGGATGTTATTGGGATCTGCAAAGCCCGAATTATTACCCAAATCCCAATTGTTTTATTCAAAAATCACATAAGCAACTTTGGCGCAAGTCGCTTTCGGCACTCTCGCAAACAATCCCTCCTGTTCATCCGAGCGTGAACACATACAACATAAATTAATACCAAATTATTTGTGATAAAACACTCTTTAATTGGATGTATAATAACTAACTATTCATAGATGATTTTCAAAATAATTAAGAATTTTCTAAGTGTTAACTTTTTTGACTCACATTGTATAGATATATGACATTCAGTAAGAGTGCAATACTGATTTTGAAGATAATTGGTTAAACTGAAATCCATTATGAAATACTCGAATGCATAAAGCTCGAAAAGTTTCGTTAGCAGATAATCATAAATGTTTGTTGGAAGCTTATAGCTAAAACTTTATTTACAAGTTTGCACATGAAGTGATCTTTCGTAACCTTCGGAATGGATAATCAGAAAGAGGATTACACTAAAAAAAGTCCATGATCACGAATCGAGCACACATACAATCACATGCGGATTTAAGGGGAATGAGGGCACAACCGGCCCATACCCACTTTTGAAACCTAAGTGGTATATCTTTAATACGAAAGACTAAGAATGTGCCCCACCCCCTTTGGTTTTTAACATTTATTTGCTCGTCAGAAAACATTAGGGAATTTCTTTCCCTCTTTTACAAGATCCTAGATCGGCGCCTGCATGTCATTACTAAAGCAACATTATTCCGCCTTTTTTCTCCTCCTTTTTCCTTTTCTTTTTACTCCAGATGTTTAAAGTTATAAAAGAAGAAGTGAAACATATCTTGAAATTGTAACGTACCTCTACTTTCTTGATACCGAGGAAATTACACACCACTTCAGATACGTGGATTTATTAAAAGTGTAAAATGAAAGCAGACCCGACTCAAATCACTGACTTGCATAATTTGATATCTGCACACTCACGCCAGTTCACGGAATATGAAATTTGATGAGACATTTCTACCAGTATGTTTACTGTTTCCTTCCTGCTCAGTGTGCACATGGTTAAATCAGGGAGGTGGGCCCACCTCCCTGGTTTCTTGCTAAATGAATGGATGAAATGAATGTTTCAATTGTGAAATGCGATTGTGGAAGTGTGAGGGGGGGGGGCAACGGGGAACACGTGTTTCCCGCAGAAATTATTGGTGTCATTGTTATTATAATTATCATCATTATTATTATTGTCTGGCTTCGCCATGGATAAGTAGAAATGTCGAAATCATCCCTTCTCCCCTCTCCATGCCCCTCTCTCTCTCTGTCTTACAAAAACACAAACCGCACTCCCACTACAAGCACATCCTCCACAGAGGTACACCCACATAATATGTGCATAGGTACCCTCTGACCTGATTACCATTCACTCTTAGTCTCAATTACACATCTAAAGCTATGCATTTTACTTTTGATTAGTACTAGAATTAGTTCTGTTGAGTGTAGAATATAGATTTTTCTTTCATGTTTGTTCAACAATAAGGAAAAGATGAGTAGAACCCCTACTCTATGTTATTAGTATGATACACAACTCTGTATAGTATTAAAGCACATCAAAACTGCTATCAAAGTGAAATACTGTGAAAAAGTCAACCAAGCACATCCACCACAAAGTTGCCCACCCAAATATCCTCACACGCAGAAGCGTATTCAGATTTTTTTCAAAAGAGCAAAACCAGGAGAAAACCACACCTGAGCTTACATTTTGATAATCTTGGTTTGTGTTGCAGAAGGGGGAGGGGGCGGGCGTCGCTACAGGAGGGTGTGGGGGTGCGACCCCCCCCCCC
>BEXV01000825.1:48258-61382 GCA_003118195.1 Hemicentrotus pulcherrimus | reverse complement strand
AATGAACAATTATAAAGGCAAAAACTGCCGATCGGGAAGACCGTCTGCACTACTCATTACGTATGCAAGACACGTCAATTCTTGCATACGTGCTGAGTAAAATAGAGGGTTTTCGCACCGGCTGCGGTCTGACTGTATGGGGCAGTAATAAATGATAATAACAAATCTGGATTTATTTATTGCTTAATACAAAACACGATCTCTACGCCCTTTGCAAATATTGTAACCCTGGTCATGAGATTCACACGAGGGACTAACTAGAATATAATCATATTAGCCTAGCTTGGAATCGTGGCTATGGAATCCTTAAAGGCATTTCAACATGAATGACAGCTTAGCTACTGTAATATCTGATTCTGCTTGTGCTCTTTGCCTGCAGGAGTACCTTTACCATAAAGGTGGTGGCTTTTTAGAGTTCCGCCTGAAGACCCTACGAACTACAGTTTCGCGTCGTAGGTTAAAAAAGAAATCTGTTCAACCACATGAAATGGTGAAGATACAGCCCCTTGGATCTCCAGGTAATAACATCAGCCTAACTAAAGCAGGAGAAGAGCAAGATGATGTGAGTTATGACTGGGAACCCGGTGAATCAGAAAATACGATGGCCATCAAAGCCTTCTTCAAGGATACTCACTCACATCGAACCAAGTGGATCCAAGATGGCGACATGAGTATCTCTGACATCATAGCAGTGTACCCTTGCTACAAGGGTGTGCCAATCCTGGTAACATTTGATTTCTAAACTTCTGGAGGCTGTTTCTCGAAACAGTCATACATTTAACTCCTTATATGTTGTAAAATTAATATGCATTTGTATGGGATGTTCACAAACTTAGACTCATGACTGTTTTCAAGAAACTGGCCACTGTTTACTATGTTCATCCACTGCCTATGGGGACTGGGAAAATTCTGTTTCATGCTGTATTGGAATAAGAGCATTTGGTCGTCAACAGGTTAATGAGGACACTGTGGCAGCACATTTGTATCAAGATATATGGTAAATGAATCACTGTCATGGCATGAGAATGTTTTGTACCTAGAAATGTATTCGTATCACAGAGTGTCATCTCTACCATTGCCTTAAAGGTAAAGACCAGTATTGGAAACGCCCCAATTTCAAAAAATGAAATGGAAACTCTCATTACCAATCATGCGAAAGAATATGTTTTGACTTATACATGATGATAACAAATTTGCCGGGAAACCGCCTACTAATTCATATATTGGTAAATTTGTTTCTCTCATCGTCTGTGAGAGATATAGGGTAGTCCCATATACATCTTTCTGTGTATAGTGCTTGTAACTTTATGAAGAATGGGCCTAATTTCTTATCATTTTGATGATTGATGATTCCAGAACCTTGCAGATGCTAGATGATCAACCTTTTCTGATCGATTCCTCAACG
The DNA here is from genome assembly GCA_003118195.1 of Hemicentrotus pulcherrimus. Taxonomy (NCBI): domain Eukaryota; kingdom Metazoa; phylum Echinodermata; class Echinoidea; order Camarodonta; family Strongylocentrotidae; genus Hemicentrotus; species Hemicentrotus pulcherrimus. The sequence continues at coordinate 59,977 of BEXV01000825.1, read as the reverse complement.
TTTCTTTCACAATGCAATCGCATGACCAGAACTGGTCTTTACCTTTTACTCTTTACCACTCAAATGATATCCCTGTGCCACACTGTATTTCTGAAGGGGTGGTACGGCTGGGTCCTAGTTTATGTACAAATATCAAGTGTAAAACTAAAAAAGCAGTTGATAAAGAGGGTAGTCTTGCAACCAATTAGGACTTGATTTGGAACGTTAAGCAGGGGAAAGGTTTTTATGTATTCTACATAAAAGTTTGTAAGATTTACTTTACGATTTAAAAGTGTACTCACTTTTGTTGCATGATGTATATAAACGTACATCTGTTTGGAGCCAGAAGGGCATTGAGTTACATATTTCATCCCATATTTATCTCAGAATTTACACACGTCTGGTTCTGAACAGAGGATTATGCTTTACTAACAATTTATAAAATTCTTTGTATACAGATTGACTACGACTTCTCATTGAAGTATGGGGCAGAGGCTGCGGACTCCCTGATATCATGGCTGCCGGCATTTACAGAATCTGTTCTGGCCTTGGCAAAGACCAAGGAACGTGCATCTAATATCCTTGATTCCTTTGGGGACAATGGAGATAGTATGTATTGTGTACTCTCATAATAATGATGATAATAATGATATCTATAGTAATCCGTACTAATGTTTGTAAGTGCTGTAATATTATTACCCTGGCAATAGCCAAGCAGCCTTGATATGGCACTCTGGCATTCAAGGAATTTCTTCTTACCGGATACCAATTTAATTATCACCTTGGTGGAGAGTGGTAGATGCAGGTCAATGCCTTCCTAAAGGACATTAGTACCACGGCAAAAGTTTGGTTGATTTTATATTTCTAGTGGTACACAAATTATTTTTATGCCTCCGCACATCAAAGGTGGTGAAGGAGGCATTATGTTTTTATGTTTTCCCTCCGTCTGTCAATCTGTCTCGCTCTCTCGTTTATGCGATATCTTAAGAACCACTAGAAATATGAACTTCAAACTTGATGATAGTGTGTATCACCATAGGAAGATAATCTGATCAGAGTCAGGAGTAACTAGGTCAAAGGTCACAGGTCAACATATTGAATTCCAGGCATTTCCCTCGTTATTGCGATATCTCAAGAACCACTATAAGATATGTGGCTCAAAGTTGGTGATCATATGTATCACCAGAGGAATACGATCTTACCAGATTTTGGAGTAACTAGGTCAAAGGTCACAGGTCAACTTATTAAAATTCCAGGCACATGCCTCGTTATTGCCATATCTCAAGAACCACTTAATAAGATATGTGGCTAAAACTCGGTGATCATATGTATCACCAGAGGAATACGATCTGATCAGATTTTGGAGTAACTAGGTCGAAGGTCACAGGTCAACTTATTAAAATTCCAGGCATTTGCCTCGTTATTGAGATATCTCAAGAACCACTTGAGGTATGTGGCTAAAACTTGGTGATCATATGTATCACCAGAGGAAGATGATCTGATAAGATTTTGGGTTCTTAGGTCAAAGGTCACAGAGGTCAATTTAATGAAATTACAGGTTTTAGCCTTACCCTTTATACAATATTTCAAGAACCACAAGAGCTGGCTTTTTGTTTTCATTGGGACATGTCTCGAATAATTCCATTCATTTCCCATACTGAGTGTAGGTCTCCTCTGGTTTCCATGTTTAAAGGGATCCGGTAACTTTGTCTCAGATTCTGAAACGAAATTCTGGATTTAGCTCATGATGCAATGATAATTATAAACCTTTAGGTCAGTCAGGAACCCCATGACTTTTACAAGCCGATCGCCTGCCTGATTATCAAGATATTTATGATTGGAATTACAAATTTTGAAAACCGTTCGCCTGACGGTTTTCATAACACTACAGTCTATTGGGGAAAACGAGTATGGTAAAACCGGTCACTCAAAGATTTTTACTTTTTTTGAGGCACTTCTTGATCATTTTGAAGCGCAATTTTTTTAGGGCTTCAATATTACACCATATCACTGACACTGATAACACGTAGGGCCGTGTATCTCAGATTTAACATTTTTACACGATCCCTTTAATATTCATAACTTCTTTTATATATGGGAAGGGAGTGGGGGAGGGTCAGAATTATCTCAAACTTTGACATTGCTGCTTCCTCTTTGTTTAATTATGTTTTGAATGGCCAATCTCCAATTATTGACCTTGATGAAAGTCAAGTGTAAGAGAGCATGTGATTTTGCATAGGATAATTCTTTGTGGTTGGCACAATCATATTGGTACATGGGGGTAGGGGGTGGGGTCCCCCACTCGACCAGATTATGGGCAATACATCCTTTCCACAACATTTTACAAAATCATAATGTAGGACGTGACACCCCTTCTTCTATTTTCTTGTTCCATAAATTCAAGAGGAGAGACTTTTACAGGGTTAGATAATAATTTTGTTGTTCCTGGAAATGTTCAGGAATGTTCCTTGAAATGGGGTAAATAAATGAATATACTGGTACATATATTATTCTTAGTCTCTACTGTCTTCTCAAGCCTTTGTTATCCAGTATTTGAAAGGAATAGAAAATGTAACTTTGAAAATCTTGTCTCTTTTTCACAATACAGTCTACCTCTGCGCCCTATATGTCCTACTGGAACTCCTGCCAACTCCCACAGGGAAGGTCTTTAAAAAGCAACAGAAAATTGCTGGAAAAACGGGTACCCGTAAACAAGATACAACCAACCGTGTTTTTCAACATCAGCCAGTAAGTGTACATGGAAGAGGAATAAAATCCCAATTGTTTTGATTACCGATTGACATTTTTATCTTCTTGGTAATGATGCTTCAATTTTGTGTGAAGGAAACTCATTTATGGACTTGTACCTGATAGTATCATACACCAATTATGTTTCTTTATTCGTCATGACTTCAGATGCAAACTATGTGAAAACAATTTCTATTGCAATTATTGGTATGTTCAAACTAATTTCAAGGAAACACAACGGACCAGTTATCTTCAAGTATTGTGTATACATTTTGTAGGTTATTTTGGTCATGTAACTGACTTTTGTAGAATGACCATTTCAATGTTCTTGAGAAATAACTACATGAATGCAATAAACGGTTAATAAAACCACTTCTGACGGGTGGAATGAGCGAGTTTTTGGATCCAACATTTTTTAATATTACTCTGTACAGGATTTTGAGACTTAAAGGGCCGAGTCTAGTCCCCTTTATAAAGGGTTAATCAGATATCACATATCATATAATAGTGCTGATCAGTTTTTTTTTTTCTTTAAATGCCTTTTTCGCTGGGAAATATTCATAGTTTGTGCATTTGTATATTTTATTCATCACAGATTGGAACCGATGTTGCTGGGTATGCTGCCAAGAAGCCAGCAAGACTGAAACAGCCATTCCTGCTGTGCCTAGGACCCCAAACAGCACCGAAGAAGTACTATATAATCGCAGACGATATGGCTATACCAGCGGGAAGCTCTGCCCTTGAGGCTTTTGGCAGGCTCTTCAAGGCCTACTTTGTCTTCAAGGTGCATTTTGACAGTCGTGTCTTGATATTCTACAATTTCTTTTCCTCTGTGGTGTACAAGGTTACAAACACTATTTCTCCTCAGGTCCGAGCATTTTATTTGCTCCTGTCCAACCAAGGAAATAAATAATTCATGTATTTGGTAGATTTCTCCGACTCGCACAAGTTTTTTGAAAGCATCAAATGTTTCCAGGATCCAAAATAAGGTAAAAACTTATGTTTAATTCGTTGACGAGGATATAGAAACGCCGCTGTCCGTCCTTCCGTCCGTAACAAATTGGATTCCGATCGATAACTTCAGTAATGTTTGACGGATTGTAATGAAATTGATATGAAGGTTCATGGTATCAAAACACAGCCTAAGTTCAATTTCGGAGTATGTAGGTCAAAGGTCATAGCTCATTTAATATGCGAATTTGGTTTCCATTCGATAACTTGAGTAATGTTTGACAGATTTTAATGAAATTTGATATGAAGGTACATGGTATCCAAATACATGTAGATCCTAAGTTCGATTTCTGAGTATGTAGGTTATAGGTGAAAGGTCATAGCTCATTAAATATGCAAAAACACCTAATAATATATGTGAAAACTTCCTTGCCTAATAATATGATAGTATAGTCCAATGGATGTCACTTGTTCTGATGTATATATGCCATATGTATTCTGTGAGGGGATGCTACGCTTTTCGTTGACTTGTTACTTTTTTTTCTGTATCTACTGTCTTAAATGATGCCAGCAGTCATTCTCTTATTTAATATTCTAGTCATATAAACCTTGAATTAGGAGGAGAAGTAAAATAAAATGAAAATATCACTGTAATTTTGAGAAAAAACCGGAAAAAGATCAAGAAAGTTACAAATTCTAGAATTCAAGATCTATACAAATATTGGAGACTCCAGTAGAGAGTTTTTCATGATGACTTTCCCACTTATATTATTTATTGTTGAAATTGTTTCCTTTTTCAACTTATTGAGAGAAGAGACTAATGATATGTAATACGTAACTTATTTTTACATGTCTTCTCAATAAAATAATGTCTGTTCCACAGCTATTTAAAGTACACAGTTGTGTCGTGTGTACATAAATCTATTCAATCGCTTATGGAAGTGTTGCTGGGGGCAACACAAAGAAATAAAATTGTGATAAACTTCTCTAGAACCGATCTGAAGGAATAGTTCTAAAAACAAATTGTATGTTCCCCTAAATGATATTTATGAAATACTAAAACTTAGTGTGAAACAAATATTAGATCTGGTAATAAATAATCATATTACCGAAACCTGAAACAAGTGATTGCAAATGCCAACAATGATAAGGAGGTGCTAAATTCTGGAATAGTAGTGAAAAAGTAGTCCACCAGGTATGTCATTCAACAGTTTCAAAATTCGTATCAAGAAACTCCTCGTCAATTATTATTTTATGAAATACAATAGTCATTTGTGCAATTCTGACCAACTGAATATGATTGCCAACCCCTCCCACCCCTATTCTCTTTTTATTTTCATACCACATTTTCACATGTCTTTGTATATGTATAGGTTATTTTGTGTGTTTTATACTTTTATAATGTATGTAAATGTATATATGTGTATTTGTCCTTTAAATGATTTTATAGTGATATTATTTTAAAGGGTATAACCTAGCCTCATGTCTTTCATTTTGCTTTTTGGTTTTTAGACCAAATTAGTTGACAAGATTTTCTTCAGAAATAACACAAATAAATCAATTCCAAAAATTCCAACCTTGTCAAAATATTCTCAAAATGTATTATGAGAACCAGTTTACAAAATAGCCTAATAATGGACCAATGTTCATCAATTTACTCTCTGACCAAATTTGAAAACACAACATGAACTAAAGGCTCGTTCATTTTTCATGATGACTTAAAATTGTAATACACTTCAGATTTCTGTATCTTATAACTTATAGCTCAATGAATACATGCAAGACCTTTGTTGAGTGCAGTTCAGTGCCATTCATTTACACTGCTTTTTTGCAGCAGTTTCCGGCGCCATATCTGAACAAGCCATAAGAGTGCAATATCTTTACAAGCCCAGGCTTCAGACCCATATAGTTTCTACTAATGTGCAGTAAAAAAAAATATATTAATTAAACAAATATCCGTTGGATGTAATACAAACATATTTAAAAACCTAGACAAAAGTACAACTAACCTAAAGTTTATTACATGTACCAAATCACAACTGACAGCACACGGGCAGAAAATCTGCAGAGGGATCTATTTGAAGCTCCATGAGATACCGTACATGTGACTTACCAATCGGAAGCGTGATAAGCTTTATGTTCCATCATGAGAATTAATCAAATGGATGTGAGGGAAGAGAATAGAGTTGAATGACTGAGAATAGCTTTGCTCCTATGTTCATAGAATTTTCCTGGATAGATATTGTGTTATTGTTCCAGGATGAACATAGTCGTTTAGAATCTTCTGGAATTTTGTATGGTATGGATGTGTAAATAATCATTAGGAATTCTGTATATATGATCAGAATTTATAGCATGCAATATGTTAATGCTAATCTTTATTTTTCTACACAATAGGAGATTGTGCAGATTAACTTTTCTAATTCTGTAATGTGTAAACAAGAAATGAAAACAGGACATGACCTTTTGTTAACATTTGAGTAAGAGTGTAGCGTTAAAATGAATCTATATAAGTGGAATGATATGGAACTTCTCTGAGATTCCCAAACCATCCTGATTGTTAAATTTGTAGGTAGAAATTTTCTAGTCAAGCATTTAGCTTGTATAAAAGTTGGAAGCTTACAAAAATTTGATCAAAATTTATCCAAATCAATATTTGTATTTGTTGGTTTCATTGGTGTTAATGTATGTATTTATAATGATATGAAATGTTTTGAATGCTTCTGGTCTATACTGAAATTCAGATTGCAACACTAAAATAATTCAACCCTTGTATTCAGTTCATCTGTATTAAAGCAGAAATATGATAAAAATGTAATGACAAAATTTTGAAATAAATCGGACCAAGAATAAGATATATGAGGGTTTGAAATAAGAAACCACATTTTCAAGTTTCAAGAGAAAGACAAGCTTTTGTTAATAGTCCAATTGTTTTAATTCATTATCCAAATTTGTGCACTTAAAGTAGATAAATGTTGGAATTCTGTGTTATTTTTTGTTATTCTTGCCATTGATGTTACTTACCGTAATACAATTATCCTTTTTTTTCCAGGTGTAATAAAAATGACAAGAACATGCCCATTTATATATCGCCTCTACTATAATTTTGAATTTACTCTACTGCCCTCAATACAAAATATAATATTTTTACCCGGCTGTAGCTTAGCTGCCATGATTAGGCGCTAAAGTATTCAAGGTATTTCTTTCTACTAGGTGCCAATTTAGTTCACCTGGGTGGAGAGTGGCTAATGTTGATTAATATTGTACAGTATAAACCATAGCAAATAGTATATGAACTTGTAATTTTGTCATTAGATTGCATTTATATTGATCATGTTATGTGTTTTGTTCGAATTTTTTCACTAATCTGGGAATTGTGATGTACAAATTTTGTAAGAAAAGGAGATTGGATTTAGAAGAGCAACTACAAATATATAGTGGCAAATTTTACTAGTATTAGCTATAGCCTACCGGTATATGAAATAAATAAACCTGCTGCATTATCAGTTAATGATATTTCTCTGTCTGCATTTCATTTAATCATGTTTCACATTTGTTTTCTCAATGTGTGTGTCAATGGAAGTGTTTGCAGTTGCATGATTTTTTTTGGTTGGTTCCTGTCACTTTAAGAAGGGGGATGGGGCCGGGTGGGGTACATGTCTCTTGTCCACAATAGAAACCCATCATGCACCCCTTTTCCACTCTTTGAGGAAGATTTACATGTTCATGCATGCTGGGGACTATTCCCCGGACTATAATAACACTGTTTTGAATGAAATTACAATCCATGAAAGAGTGCAAAATTTCTATTGCAAACCAAGTTAAGTATACCGGTAGTTTACCTTGAACTGTGGGTCACAGTTCAAGGTTAATAAGAGATATTATGTACTTGCACTGTTATATCTGTTTTGAAAGGAAAACTAGTCAATAACTATAATTGATGAAGTATATATATATATATCCACTTTTTGTGGAAATTCACTCGAAGTGAATATGGCTCTCGAGAGTATAAGAAGAGCCTTGGATAAAGCTTGTGTGAGAGAGAAAGTGTGAAAAGTGAGAGGGTGGGAGAGAGAGAGAGAGAGAGAGAGAGAGAAGAATTAGAAGAAGAAGAAGAAGAAAAAGGGGGAGGGGAGAGATAGTCTTTAGAAGCAAAATGATTTTCGTTTTGTAAACGCACTAACTTGAGGAAGAATGCCCAAAATAGCCCATACATTTTGCGATTATTTTGTTTAGTTTGCGAGATAGATCTATCATCTGGGTCTTGATCATACACAATATCATGTATAGATCTATAAATGATATTGCGAGAACTTTGAATCATAAACTAGACGTGTCGTAAAATATCTCGCCTTTGTTCAATTCTTTTGAATTATATGAAATAAATAGATTGATGAAAACTAAAAGTGAAATTTCATACTGTTTACATCTTGTTTATCACATCATTATAAGATGATTCTTAAAGATTGATTAAGCCAAAACATTGTTTAAAGAGAGTTTTACTGCAACGAGAAGAAATAAACTCCTTGAGCAGAAACTATCTCTATACAATACGGATTATTGCAGACGAAAAACGGACAGCTCTTCCAAACATCTACACATATTATCAGCTGTCATGAATGCCTCAGAAGATAAAAAGCAAAATGAAACGTTCGAAGATATCCTCAAGGCTCAAGAAAGTAAGTGGAAATGATTGGCATGTATTTGATAAATAAAGAATCGTCAATGAGATGCCCTTGTTTGTGCCCTCCCCAAAGAGGCTAGAGTGCGAGTACTGTAACGTTTATAGGGCTGATAACGCGGCACTGCGCCTGAGCTTCGGCGAGCCTGTCGAGGTGAATTAGCTATCCTCTTTTTGCGACGCGCGATGCAGCCAACAACATTTGCCAATGTACACGGGAGCTTGTTCACAACTGTAACCATACTTTGGACCCGTAACTCCTGCGTGGAGATACCTTACTAGACTCTATAACACACCAAAAATCATATAAATATTCAACAGTTCTTCAAATAACGCTCATGATTTAAAATTTGTTATCTTTCTTAGCCTTACAACTTTACAAGTTTCATGTGAACACTGATCAATTTTGTTAATCTTTTTTGGAGAACCTCCAGCTCCATGCACCTCCAGCTATTCAAAACTCCTCTGCGGAGTATTTAGGAGGAAAAGAATCCAAGATCCAAGGGTGTAGGCCTAGAGTAGATTAGTAGTAGTAGCTAGGTTCAGGACAAACCGCTACACAATGCATACCGACGGTACAGTCGGTAGGTTTCTCATTAAATTCATGCAAGTAATTCACATTATGAACTGATGTCTTAATGATGATCTCACACAGGCATGTGCGCATACTTGCATACTTGTTCTTTGATCGATTTTAAAATGCTTTTTATGAGAAGAAAGAAAAGACCACTAGCAAACGTTAAAGCCACTGCAATATTTGTTGGGTGCATGCAGGAAGGGGTGAATATTTGGACACATTTTAGGCTTTGTTTACCTCTATCTCCATGGCCATGCAGGTCTATCAATATCATGGGCTTGGACTTGAAAATCATTATCATCATCATTGATATCATTATCAGTATTATGATTATTATTATTGTTGTTGTTGATACAAATGAAAATTAAAGATCTAATTTGTTATTTGCCAGATTTGTCTTTCTGGAGCTATCTCACTACTGAGCTAACCAGAGGTTATGTGCTTGAGAATGACGAGGCACGTTACATGCAGAAGAGGGAGAGGGTTTACACCTTCATACGGATCCCTAAAGAACTGGAAAAGGTGAGAAGTTCTTTCCATGTTAGACTATTAGTTAAACTATATGCAGTGATAGTAAGAATGAAAGTGGGACAGAAGCTTACAAGACCCTCTCAATATTCTTAGAATGTCCCTGACAATGTAGGTGATTATATTGTTCAGCATACAGGTCAATCTGTCTTTTGTATGATGGAAAATATGTAACAAGGGGATGATAGGCCTATGTTTGGCCTGGCAAGGAAAATGTGCTAACTCTCAAGTGAACCATTTTTGTATGAAAATTGTGTTTGAAGGCAAATTAAATTGATTTTTACGTACAATCTGTTGAATTTGATTCTTAAATGTTGACATGAATAATGCTTTAAAAGCTGTTAAAGTTTTAAACTATTTGTGCATGGATTTTAACATACATTTTCCTTGTTGCTGCCCATGTCATGGACAAATTTCCCTTAGTATATATCCTCAAAACCACCATGCTAACATCAGGAACACTGGAAATCCTTATCTTGTGTAATGGAAATGCTGTTATAAGTAACAAAGGCTGGTCCAACTTCCATTTTCAACCGTTTGACTGCATTTTAAACACAACCTTGAAAAATACCTTTACAAGTGTCATGGCCTAGTAGATCAGTCATCAAACTTTTGCTCAAGATGTAATGGTTTGTAGTTCAAGTCACAGATGCAGATTTAAGATTATTTACAATTCCCTTATTAAACATTCCATATGTGGGTTCTTCTGACGAAAGAACATATCAAGATTATTACTACATGTTGTTTCCAAAACCTTCAGTCCTGCATATTGATCCCCTTTGACAAGACAATAATCCATATTTGCCACTCTCCACCCAGGTGTAGTACCCCGATACCTGGTAGAAAGTCTGCTTTTCAATGCTCTCTGTAGTACATGTATCTAGGGCAGTTACATGTAGATGTAATGTAGCTATTATTATTTGTTAATTGTTATGGCCTTTATTTTTCTTCTTCCTCTCTCTTTATAGATGATGACGTATGGATTCTTCCTGTGCATGGATGCTTTCTTGTTCGTCTTCACTTTTCTACCACTGAGGGTGATCATCGCATGTCTACGGCTCCTCACTTTCCCCTGTTCACCAAGAGGGTAAGTCAACTCTCAAAGCACATCCAATAATCTCTACTTGCGTTGGGTGCTGACAGGTTTTTGCATGTCTTAGTACAGTACTTCATTTGTTGAATCATTCAAACTCTTCTTGAATTTGATAAGAACTATAAAATTCAAATTTTCAATGCTCTGGCCAATCGATCACACATCTTGCGGGAAGACATAGTTTATATTTAGCAAAGTTCTAGAGGCATAGTTTGCAAAGCTCTTTATATTTTTTTAAGACAAATATTGTGGTGTGATTTTTCTGTTATGTTTTTGTTGCCATTAAACAGGTTTGTTATTTTTATGATCTACCAATAATTGAATAACTTAATCCTTCATGAACACATTCTTTATGAAACTTGCATTGAATATTCATAGGCTTCTGATATAATTTCATCTTGTACCACACACAAAGTAGACCACTGTGTAATATTCCATTACTTTCACTGTTTTGACTAGTTTCTATTAAATCAAGAAATGACTTCATTTGTTCTTAGGAGGTCTCGGTTAAAGGCAGCTGAAATTTGTGACCTCTTGAAAGTGGTCATCCTGGTGGTCTGCACCTATCTGCTGGACAAACTGGACATTTCCATGCTGTACCACATCGTCAGGGGTCAAGCGGTCATCAAACTCTACATCATCTATAATATGTTGGAGGTTAGTGTGTCCACAATTCCTACCATTCCTATACATTATATGTATAAAAAAGGCGATAAATAAATCCAATTGTTATAATCCGTGTGCTCTTTGATCCTTCAACATTTGATCGTCCAATATAGCTCTTAATATCAAGGAGGAGGGTGTATTTTGGAAAATGATATCTTTTAAAATTACCCAATCTTCCCATTTCTGACTGTTTAAATTTGAATTCCCTTGTCTTAGGTTGCTGACAAGCTCTTCTCATCTGTCGGGCAAGACATACTGGATGCGCTGTTCTGGACAGCCACAGAGAAACGAGACAAGAAACGGGACCACCTTGGTATCGTCCCTCACCTTCTCCTCGCCATCATCTATGTCAGTATCCTTTTCTATGATAGAAACCAGGGCCCTGTTTCACAGAATTTTTCATCAGTGACAAATGACAATTTTTGTTATAAGCTACTGAAATCCTTGCTTCTGATGGGTTATCAGCAGATTTGTCACTGTTTTTGTTGTCATTGAA